>PVLD010011144.1:0-66833 GCA_004027595.1 Dinomys branickii
GGGTGGGGTTCTGAGCGGGATCCCGGAGCGCTGCCCGGTTTGGCGCAGTTTGTCCCAGTAGCGCGTTCTCTGTCGGGTTCAGGAGCTGAAGCCGTTCTTCCCTCCGCACTCGCTCTCTCGGCTGGTCGTCTTCTTCCCGGAAGTCCTTATTTCTGTCTTCATATTGCTATATTTCATTGTTTGGGTGGTAATCCTCTGGAAGGTTCTCTCTCTGCTGCCTACCTGGTCGCCATCTTCCTGGAAGTCTAGTTGCACGTTAATGTTAAACATTTTTCTGTAAACTGGTAACTGAACACTGATTACCTCTACCTCTTAAAAAAATCTTCGGATCGATCTTTTACATAAAAATACAAAATGCTTCCAGATATGATAGCCAAAAGTAAATATATGAGCTGTGATAGAAAAGTATAGTGAATATCTTTTAAATGTTTAAATTTATTACATTCGTTAAGAGACACATTAAAAAGACTCCCTTTCACTTTCTCCTTCATTCTTGATACTTTTTGAAGCAGTTCTAGAAATTCTCTTTAATGTCTTTGGCTATGATCTTATGGTTGCCTTGATGGCCTCAATCAATTCAAAATGTAAATGTTTACCTTAGAACTTCACAAGCAGCCTGAAGTCTTTCATCGGTCTTATTCAAATCGCATTAAGTTGTGAATCATGCCAGCAACACATGTGGAATTTAGAGTCAGCAAAACCCCGATGAAGTTCCTACCAGTGGTATGATCTTGGGAACAATTTAAATACTTTGTAAATTCAAGTTTCCCACCTATAAATGGGGATTGTTAAGGCTTGTGCCTAGATGTCTCCCCAAAGCCTCATACTAATTATAGTTGGGGCTTTTCTGAGGTGCCTGGATCTACAGTGTATGGTACTAAGATTGATTCATGGTATGATGCTAAGATGAAGGGTACCCCTCTCTGGTTGTGAGCACTGCCCACTCTAAGGGTGGGTAGACTAGAAACAATATAAGCGACAGGAAGAGGGTTGCTGTGGTTGCTTGTCACTTACTGCTTCCCTATGTCACTGCTTGATGCATTCTGCCTTCTTCCAGCCATGAACTGTTTCTCCTCTGCCATGCCACACTGCCATGGAGTCAGTCAACTATGAACAAAACCCTCTACAAACTGAGCTACAATGAACCTTTCCTCTAACTTTGAGTGTTGGGTATTTTCTTTCAGTAACAAGAAAAGTGACTAAAACAGGGATAATATGAATCCTGTTTCACAGAATTGCTGGAGAATTAAGGGGGTAGAGCATGTAAGTCCTACACAATGAATGAAATGTAACAAGCATTTGATAGATACTTTATTGATAAAAATCCTGGTTTGTCATTTTTGTTGTTGCCCTTACATGACAGTTCCGAGTCATTATTTTTGCTCACCACACCCTTCTTCAAACTCTCTCACTATGTTTTCTACAGTATTGCTCTCTCCTGCTTTCCCCACATATTATGCCCTTGAGTCTGCTAACACTCTGTCCTTTGCTAATCTCTTTGTCTAGCTGTTACACAAAAGGCAAACAACTGAGAGTGAAAAAAGTGTAGGATGTATGTCACCCACCACTCTAACCCTGCTCTTCTAGGGAAGTGAGGATTCTTAATTGCTGGGTCAGTTGTCTCCTACTCTTTCCTTTACTTTTCTTTTTGTTCTTCTAAAGAGAGTAGTAAAAGAAAAAAAGAACAATAACAACATACCAACATCACAAATATACACAAAACATTAAAAATGATATAGGGTTTCAAAGAAATGACAGGAACTAACAGTGATTGTTATATTGCATATTGTTATCTTCAACTACGTTGCTCAGATTATCAGATGTAAGAATGGCAGATTGTTCAAACTATTAAGGAGAATGAAAAATAATTATTAGATAAAGCATTAGAGATAATACAGAATTTCACTAGACAAGATGATAGGAATTCACCAGTGATTGTTCCACTGTATACTGTTACCTTCAAATCAGTTACTGAGGTTACCAGATACAAGCATGCAAAATTGGTCAGAATATAAAAAAATTTAAGCATTAACTCTATGCTCTTTCCTTTTACATGCAGAAACAAAATGAAGGACAAAGATATCTACATAATTTAGAAAGTTTAAATTAATATCTAAGGAACTGACCTCACGAGAAGAAATATAAAAGATTTGCAGGTAGTTTACAAATAGAACACAGGTGATTTATTGCTTTTTTCTGTTTTAGTTTGTGACAGGTATGTGGGGGGGAGGGTAAGAAGCAGATTCTAAGAAATCTTGCCGAGTTTCTCTTTTTACTACCTGCCTTCCTTCCTAATTCTTTCCAAATGGAATAGGATGGTCTGAGCAAGAAAAGTGTTAGCACAGAGGGAGGAAAGGGGGAGAACAGACAGAAGCAATCGCAGCAACTGGTCTGCAGAGTACCAGCAATGTCAGCACACATACTGCAGGGTGTGGAACCTGTGGTAAGCAAATATGAGAAGCAACACCTCAGCGGGACTAATAGAGTATATACGGTAAGAGGTGCTGTGGGGAAACCGAACTGGGTAGATAAGGAGGATGCCCAGCAAATCAGGGATGAGGAAGGGATAACATTGGAAGAAACGCTGTCCAGGACACCCATGACCAAACAGGATGAACAGTGTGTTGCCTTGGAGAATGTCCTGGCAGCATAGCCAGAAGATTTGATAGATTTGATACATATAAGAGGATGAATCAAATAAGCAGACAAAGGTAACAGAAGCCAGGGTCCTCCCTGTTAGAAAAGGGAACTGTGGAAAGGAAAATAACAAGAAGATACAGCCGTGGTATTTGACTGGAGTTATAATATTGGTGCAACTTGTGGTTATTATCATATGGAGATACCTACAGAAATCTTGCTAATCAGATGAGCATTCTTTTGATCAATTCAGATGGGAATCATGAATCAGCAAAATGCAGCTCTGATGTTGACAGATCACACTGGATTATGCTGAATGCCAACAGCTGACACAGCTGGATGCTGGTCACCTTCAGTACTGGACACCACTGTCCAGTGCCAACGTGTCCCAGACACCATAGATTGACTCTGCCATGTAATGATCTCCAGAGCTCCTTAGTACCACCAGCCCTGGTGTTTACCGCTTTCTTTTACATGAGTGCTCCTTCCACACTACTTAGGATGGACGGTAGTGATACTTTTGGTGTTGCCCTTTCCTTAAATGACTAGTCCAAGTTATTATTTCTGTTGAACACATACGTCTTTACTCTCTCACCGTGTTTTCCACTACACTGTTTTCTCCTAAGATTCCTGAGCGGATATACGAGGCTTTTAGATTCCACACTACCTGCGAAATAAATCACAAGCGCATTTACAGATTTATAAAAAAATGGGTATTAGAAAAGGGCATGTGCCACATCACAAGGAGGTTAGTACAGGGGAGGAAGCCCTCCTGGACTCACCCGGGAAGTGTATGGAGAGAGCTGCTCACAGAGAAGCCATAGGCCAGGGATTGGTATGGGGCTCCAGGACAGCCATAGCTGTCACAGCAGCACCCAGTGAAGAAGCGGGTTGAAACCACGGGGTCTTCTGGAAAGCTAAGTGTTGGGGGTTGAGGGAGTTAACAGTGGGCCCAGATCCCTTCTTCCTTGATCTCAGCCACACATGGTGCTGCTTTTCCCTTATTTAAAGAGGCAGCAGCAGCATCTGAAGTGACGGGTGCGGGACACCACACCAAGAGTTAAGCTCCGCTCACAGCGGAGCGGACTGGAGGACAGTGAGCACTATACATCCAGGGAGGACACTGGGGGAGGACCAAAGGGAAGTGAGGGGGTGTGGCACAGGAGCTACTGACGAAGCCCCGCCCCTTCTGACCAGAACTACAAAAATAGAAGATTCAGGCCCTTCTCATCTGTCTGAGAAATCAATTTGGTTTCAAATTTAATTTTGTCTATGATTTTGGAAAAGATGGTCACCTTTGTGTCTGTGCAGGAAAGATTGCCACAGTTGTTTGTCACCCAATGTGGAGTTTGCAAACAAAAACAAAATTTGGGGAACCGAACTGTTTGCAAACAAAAGTGTCTGTGAACTGAGGCACCACTGTTATAAGCATATGTGTTTACATATATATGTATACGAGCACACGCTGTGTTATAGCATGTGTCTAGATGTCTCCCAAAGCCTCAGGTGGTCAAAGGGGGCAGGACTTTTCCGAGGTGGCTGGATCTAAAGTGTGTGACACTGGAATGGATTCACGTGCAATGCTGGGCTCAAGGGCACTAGGGTTACGGGTGTGAGTGCTACTGCCCTGCATAACCTCAGTAAGATAAAAGGGGCAGAAAGATACAGCACGAGGGTCCCTTGCTTTGTTGTCTTCCGCCACCACGAACTGCTTCCTCTCTGGAGTGTTACTCTGCCAAGCCACTCACGGAGCCAGCTGACTGTGGACTAAAACTTCCACAAACTGTGAGCCAAATAAATCCTCCTCCTCCCCTTAACTTGGGTGTCAGGCATTCTGTCTCAGCACTGAGCAAAGTCTGCTAAAATGGTTGGGAAGTAACTACACCCAGATGGCAACAAGTACTTTTAAAGCTTAGATACTGGTTTCTAAAACTCATTCTCCATTAAAAGCAGCAGAAGAAATGGAAAAATGGCTAAATGTAGAACTGGGACAAGGAAAGTACAAAATAAAGCTGGAAGGTCTTACGTCAGATAAAAAGAAGTGTTTAAATAATGATAACTATAGAAACAAAATAGGAGGATACCCAGTGACCTAATCTGAGGTAATTTTAGCATCAAAATAACCACAATGAAAATTATAATGTACTGTATAAAATATGCACCAATGAGTTCAAACATATAAATTCACAGATAAATTAAAAATTTGATCAGGAATGATGTGTTTATAGAACCACAATGTAACTCCTCACACACACAAACACACACACACACACCAACTCATCAGTTACAAAAAAAATTATTAAAACTTGACAGAAAAACCTGGCAGACACTGCTTAACCAAATAATCAAAGCTGACATGACCAGTAATGTGACATTAAAATATTGTCGCCTATGAACATGCTAAGTACAGCTTCGTTCACAGGACCTTTCCGTCAAAGATGAAAAAGTGGAGTCTAGTCAAAAGGAAACATCAGACACATGCAAATCAGAAGATATTCTATGAAGTAATATATTTGCCACATTGTGAGACTCCTGGAAGTTACGGGAAGATTGAGGAATTGCTCTAGAGTGAAAGAGACTAAAGAGACATGAAATCAAACCCCACATATAACCTTTGATGGGATTCCTGAGACACTGAGGGAAAATAAAGGCAGTGTGGGGATTCAGTCGCAGTGCTAGGTTCATTATGATTTCCTGATTTTTATGTTTGGATGGTGGTTCTGAGGAAGAGTGTCTTTTGTCAGAATTTCACGTAACAATATTCAGGAACAATTATAGCACTATGACAGTAATATGACACTCAAATAATTCCAAAACCTTATATTATTCTTGGAACTTTTCTGTAGATTTGGAATTATTTTAAAAGAAAAACATTTCCCTGTACATTCTGAGTAAGATGATTTTTGATGCTCCTTATAAGTCAGTAGTAATTATTTTAAGTGCTTTCCACATACTCTAGGTGGATAGGTTAACTTCATGCTAAGTCTCTGAAAAAAGTGTTTGCTGCAGTATTTCTTGGGTACAAACACAAACAGTAGAAGCATATGAAGCAGCCAGCAATAAAACATTATTTCTACAGTCCTAAAATTTACATGGAATCAGAAGAGATCCATAATAGCAAAAGCACTCCTGAGTTACAACAGCAAAGCAGAGGCATCACAATACGGGACTTAAAATTATTTTACAAAGCTACAACGGCTTTTAAAAACAAAAAGCATGGTACGGGCACCAAAATAGACATGAGGTTCAATGGAACAGAATAGGGGATGCAGAAACAACCCCAAGCACCTTCAACTATATATTTGATTTTTTTGACAATACAGGGGCCAGAAACATACATTAAAGGAAATATTGCCCCTTTAATAAATGTTAGAAAAACTAGCTATCTACATGCAAAAGGTTGAATTTAGATCCATATCTCTCACTACATACACCTGAGAATTACTGAATCGCTTCTTCATTTTGACTAACCAGAAACCAAAGTGGAACACAGAACTAAATATTAAAACAGAGATGCTTAACTTGCTGGCAGATAAAACAGGAAAAACTCAATGTCATAGGCATATGCAGGACTTTCTGAACAGAACCCCGGTTGCACAGGAAATAGTACCAAGAATCAGCAAATGGGATCACATCAAATTAAAAAGCTTCTGCTGTCTGCATAGCAAAAGAAAAGCCCAACAGAGTGAAAAGACAACCTACAGAATGGGCAAAGGAAGCTTTGCCAATTGTTCCTCAGAGGACTAATGTCTAAAACATATAAAGATCTTTAAAAAAATTAGACCCTCCAAGATAAAATGTCCCGGTCCAGAAGTGGACAAGTGACATGGCAGACAATTCACAGAAGTACAAATGGCCAATACCCAAAAAATGCTCAACATCACTGGTCCTGACAGAAATGCAAGTTAGAATGACACCAGTATCCCATCTTATCCCGGAAGGAATGAATATCATCAAGATATCAAATAATAGCAAATGTTGGCAAGACCGCAGGAGGAAACGAACCCTTCTTCAGTGCTGGTGGAAAGGTAAACTGGTACAACCACTCTGCAGATCAGTATACAGGATTCCTCAAAACACTGAAACCAGAGATTCAGTTTCACCCAGGTGTTCCCCTTTAGGCATTTTGCCAAAAAATTTAAATATGTCATATTACAGTGATACACACATACCCATGTTTGTAGCGGCACAATTCATAGTCGCTAAATCTCAGGTGCAGCCTATATGTCTGTCAACAGATAAATGGATAAAGAAAATGCAGTATGTAAATACAGTGGAGTACTACTCTGCCGTAAAGAAAGATAAACCTGAGCCATTTATAGAAAAATGGATACACCTTGAGAACATATATGTAAAATGAGATATACAACTTAAATATCACTTAGCTTCTCTTATAAATAAATTATAAATGAGGAGCTAACCAAAAATAGATAATAAGAAGTGGGGATAAATCTTAGATGGAAAAAGGGATCAAGAGATGGAGGGAGGAAAAGGGGGCAGGAAAATGGGCTTAAAAGAATTAACACGTGTTACACACACACACCAACTGCACGCAAGGAATGTAAACATGATGCACCACAAACACGCACTAGTAATAATTAAAAATGATCAAATAGATGATGAGAAAAATGTCCATTTTTCTGACTTATGACCTATCCATACATGGAAACTGCATCTCTAATAAAACACTGTTATAAGAGAATCTGAAATAGTGCAAGAAAAAGATCCCCAAAATGGTGTTAATCTTTTAAAAATAGATTTCCAAACCATGTATCTCAGATGTGGGAAAATTTCACTTTTGTTCGAACGATCTGAAGCAGTAGCATGAATGTTAGCAGTCGCTGAGATCCAGGAAAGCTTGACAAGTTTTTCCTTTCTCGTTTCACATTTATTTACACTCTATCTTTTATTAATGTGTGTGTAATTTTAATGGGCAGAATAAAATCAAGCATTTGTTGGGGAAACAGCTGAGCCTCCTTCGCCCAGCGCGCCTCTCTTTTCCACACCCTGCCTGTTGGTGCTGGGTCGGTGCCAGGTCCCGGAGAACCTTCCCTTGTTGTCCCTCTGCCCTCTGAGAGCTGAAATTGTAAAATATTCATCAGATGATCCTGGTTTTAGCACAGTGAAGTTCTGAGAAGCTATCCAGAGGGTTGTATCATGTTTTTACTAGCACATTTTGCTGTTTTGCCTGTTTTAGAATGCAAGTGATGTATGTACAATTCATAACTTCCGCCTGGTGGTGCAGTCTGTTGACTATTCCCACAGTACCAGCACTCTACTCCCACCTGTACTTCTCACCCACATCTGCCTAGCAGGCTCCACTTTCGGAGATTTGAATATTCATCTACAAGTTTTCTTTACTTCTTTACTGTGCTACTTTACTACCTCCCCCTCAGTAACTACTGATCCATTCATTTATTCAGTTACTGAGTTGTAATACATTGTTCATTAGAGGGTATCAGGTGCAAGGCATGGGAGGAACATAGACACCAAATAAAAGAAACCCTACTTAAATGAGTATACAATCTGGTGGGCACTCTACGAAACAAACCAACAGTCACAGAACCCTTTTTTTTTTTTTTTTTTTTTTTTTTGGTCTTTTTGAGACAAGGTCTCACTATGCAGTTCAGGCTGGCCATGAACTCATTGGCCTCGAACTCGCAGAGATCCTCCTGCCTCAGCCTCCTGAACGCAGGGATTACAGGCGTGTGCCATCACGTCCAGTAGGAGGTCATAAAATCCTAATATGCTTGCTTAAATGAAAGGCTGTGTAAATTTCAACTTGAACATTGAACCTTTTCCCAGTGAAGAACTAGGGGAGGATTTTGCAGCAGCCTCCAACAAAACAAACAGCTCATTTAAAAGCAGATTGGTGACTGAATTAGAAGTACAGGTGGGGAGCTATTCCCCTTCTGGGTATTTTCCCAGAAGATCTGAAAGCATCATATCACTGGGATATATGTGCACCCATGTTTATAGCTGCACAATTTGTAATAGCTAAATTGTGGAAGCAACCCGAATGTCCATCCACAGAGGACTGGATTGAAAAAAATGTGGCATTTTAATATAATGGAATAATACTCAGCTGTGAAGAGGGACAGATTTTGGGCTTTTGTAGGCAAATGGTCACAATTGGACATCGTACTCATAAGTGAAACAAATCAGAGGTTCATGTGCAGGCAACATATTGTATCACTGGTGTAGGGATCCAAAGGTGGGAATGTGGATTCAGGGGTGTGAAGGGAATCTGCTCAAAGGTAGGGAGCAGGTGGGATGAGGGGAGGAAGAAAGGGACAAATATGTGTCTATGAGTGTATATGCAGGATGGCTAATATGGTGCCACTGTTGATCTGTGTCGCTTTATAGTAAGGAACAGTTCATGGTTGTTTGATCAAGATTGTATGTCTATATGTGATTTCAGGAGCATGCACTTTGAAGTTATCAATGTGTGGTGCCGCAACCATTGGTGATTCCCTGTTGCTTTGTCTATAATTCAATTTTGATTGTACTGCTCTTGTGCTACGTTGCGTCTTTTTGTTAATGTTTTCCTTTTGTTGTTGTTGTTGGGTTTTTTTGTTTTCTTTATTTGTTTTTTATACTTTTAAAAATAAAAGGAAAATAAGTACAGGTGGGGGTGGGTGGGACAGAAGGAGATGGGGCTCAAGAGCAACAGAAGGAAATGAAGTGCTAGGAATGAGATTTAACGGGTAGGAAGAGACCAACTCATAAAAGCATATTTTATATTTTTCCACTGATATTTTTCTGGTCATTAACCCCACCCCATCCCACCAGTGCTAAGGAGAAACCAAGCTAGTGCATCCTCACACAAAAGACGTGCGGCTCGGCAGTGCAGAGCAGAGCGCAATGCCTGCAGACGGGCTTGGACCTCACCCACCCCCCACCTGGACAGAACCGTGGTGCCCACAGCGCCACGTGCAGCCTCCTTCTCAATGTACCTGCCAAGCAACAACTGTTATCCCAGTTGTATTTTGTGCTCCAGTCCTGAAATGTGTTTCTCTTAAGTCCATTGATTCCTAACCTAGTAACTCAAAAGGCGCCATTCTTAAAAGCCTGGCTGTTTATCACTAGCCTATTTCTTACTTCTTACTAGCTGAATAAGTTATATAGCATCTCTGAGCTTCAGTTTCTTCATCTGTAAAACACAGGTGATGACAATAATACCTAGATAGCGGCAATGAGGAGAAACTGTGCTCTGACCAAAGGCTGGCTGCAGCTATTCTGAGAATTAGTTTTACTCTTAGTGTTACTGTCATTACTCAGCACACTCTATAAAAACAGAGGCCACAAGTTACGACAATGGAAAGTCTTGAAAATCACACCGACCTGCTGTTGTTATGGAAATCCTGGCTAACTTAATTTCTGGTCCCACAATCGGCATAAGACATTTTCCTGGCATCTACACATCTGAGGTTTGCCCTGCACACCTGAGAATCACTGAGTTACTGCCTGCCCACTCTTATCACTTCACACCAGATATATTTCCGACAGGCATGATTTTATACCTGAGAATTTCTCCTGTACCTCAAGATTGACTTTTAAATTTTCTAGATTGACCGTTCTGCCAAATATACATGCATGTATGATCTATCTTCCAGGTGTTGGATCTATACCTGTACTTTCTCAGGAAACACCTACAATCTGGGGTTATAGATTATAGTTCAAACAATCTAACCAAGTTAAACTAGATGCTGAAAATGCTTAAAATGCCCTTTTGCTATATCAAGTACCTGTTTATATCAGAGAAATCAAATGGAATAAGTGAAATGGATGTGACCTGGCCACTTATTACTGCTGTGTTTTTCAGTCTCTGAGAACAATTCAACAACCTTTTGGGAAATTGAAAATCATGTTAAATTGCCCTTTAAATTTAAATGGTGCCAAGATTTTATCCGTGGGGGTGACATTTTCAGGCAATTTAAGTGTTCTTATATTCGAAACTCTTCTCTAGATTTGATAAGCCGCCTACAATTGCTTATTTCCCAGATCAGTGGATAGTGATAGAGACCCAAATCATTATAAAAGGTGAGGCTCCTTACACCCCTGCGTCTGCTGCAGCAAACAGGAAAGCCAGTCATCACCGTCAGCAACCAGATGTGACAAAGGAGCATCTGGTAGACCTTTCTGTACTGAACTGATTACAGACTTGGTAAAATATTTTAACATAAATAGCTATTTTAAATTTGCATAGTTATTCCCCCCATGTTCAGTCTCAGCAAAGACAAAGAATAAATTAAGCAGTTTTGGAATAGTATAGTTTCCATCACTTTTTTGACTAAACATATACTGTCTAGGTGAATGGCATACTAGAGGTAATATGAATTAGGCACTATTCAAACTTACACCTTTCCAGTTAGCCACTCACTGCATCTAATTCATAGCAGGATATTGGTCATCATATTTTATTTATCAATGAAATGAAGGCATGCATACTTATAGTCAAGATATTCATAATCTATAAAATTTGATTTCTAGAATGTAGGATATCTGGAAATGAGTCCCTTTGTAGTATGTCAGAGGAGATAAATTTCTTAGAAAACATCACCATGTAATCATATTAAGGTGAATTCATTAATAAGGTTTTTGTTACCATTAAAGATGTATAGAGATTCAGATAATGATGAATTTAAAATGTGCTGCCCTTTTCAAAGGGGTGTAGGATGTGGGCTACAAGGAATAACCCCTATAGGAAGTGACTTAGGTGGACCTGATCTACGGCCTAATGTGCTTCACTTTCATGGTCAGGTTCTCTGTCTAGCCATACTTAAGCCTTATCCCCAGAAACCCAGTCTTTTCTATGACTGGGTTTCTATGATCAATACCTACCTACTGGTCAGACATTGAGATAATTCTGTTCTAATCACTCTAACCAGCCCAAGAAACATTCTGTCTTGCTTTGCTCCACTATCCGGGGCAGGTTGACATTCCCCTGTGACATTTTAAGGGCCTTAAAATTCTAGTCTAGTCTCTCCCAAGTCTCCTAGTCCATCCGACTTGGAGCAGGAAGTAGCTAGAATTTCAGGCAAAACATTTCCAAATAAAATAACCAGACTTTAGGAAGGAGTCCTTGAAAATTCAATGTATTTCAGTGACAGCAAATGCTGAAACCTGTTTAGCTCTTGGTGGGTAAAAGAACAGTATGGCTTGATAAATAGCTGACCCTTATATTTACATCAGTTCTACCTTTCCAAATAACACTGCACTGTTGATGCCTAGGATAGGATTTATGCTGGAAATTCAATTTAGTGGCTGAAGTGAGACACGCATTGACAATGTTTCACGAAAACTTTTTCTCACCCTTACCCCGTTGTCAGGTCTATGGATGCTCCTGAAGATGGATGAAGCCAGCTGTAAACCTGACTCATTCACTGATGTCTGACTGAAAGCTGTCCTGTGAACATTAGCTGGGATGAACTGTTGAACAACACACATTCGTTTGTTCATTCACTGCTCACCCACTCAATTAATATTTACAGAAGCCCTATGTATCATAGGAGAGTCACTTCAAACAAATGTTTACAAGAAACAGTTATAAAACTCTTGAAACTTGTTTGGATCATAAAACCTAATTTAATCCCGTGCCAGTATTGTGTATTTTGCTTAGTATTCCATCAACTCAGCCAAAAAGCTGAAACATCATCTGTGACCAAAGAAACCATCTATGAAATTCTATTTGCAGCTCCAGTTACATGAAGTAATAGCATTAGGTAGCAAATGCCTCTCATGTATGATTCCAAGAAGAGGATAAACAGACACATTGGGATCTACCACACTGGTACATTTGAATATATGCATATTCATGTTTGTATGAATTCATAAAAGGCAAAGTGGTTCGTGGATCTCAGCATGAAGATGAAGGGATGACAGAGAACTGGATTCCAGACATAAAGAGGTGAGAATCCAAATAACTCTGCCTCCATGAACAACTTAAAGGCTAAATGAATTATCAAAAGCTTCTTTTAAAATGTGTCAAACGGATAACCAAAATGATAAATTTCCCAAAGCCCAAAATAAAATGGAAGCAGGAACTGAGAAATGAACAACTCACTAAAGCCACATTTTGTTCCAAGACACCCAACACTAGTGAACTTGGGCTTCATTAGTCATGACTTCCCTGAGGATTAGGGGTTGGAGATGCTCTCCTTTCAAAGGCGGAGAATCCTGCCCCAGGAAGCTGGCCTCACTATGGTCCTGGCATTGCCTCAAGAAGAGGGTGAACTTGAAATAAACATACCTTCCTCTCACCCCACGGAAGGCGAGAAAACACTGCCTGCAGAGTGTCAGCACAGAGTGGTAAGAGAAGATTCTCCCTTAAAAGTTCTTAACTAAAAGTCAGGCTTCCTGGAGTCATGCAGCCTAACACTACTCCCCCCTGAATGGCCTAAAATATCTCAACAAAATTTGATGTAAAGTGGTATTTGGCTGGCAATTCCTAGAGGTGGCTGACAAACTGTAAAGAATTGGCTTGAGGAACCAAGAGATTTTAATTCATAATCAAAAACTATAAAACATACAGAGAAATAATTAGACCCAAAGAGATCAGATGTTGAAATGACATCTTAATAAGGAATCTAAGTTGCTTATTGTGTATTATGAAATAAAAATATTACAGCATAGGTTAAAAAGTAACAATTATTTTAAATATCCAAGATCAGGAAAAACTGAAACAGATCTTGCATCTATTTTTGAAAATGATAATGACAAATGTAAAAGGAATGATATGGTTAAAATAATTTATTAGAAGGCATATGAAAAATTTTCTAATAAAAATAATAGAGTTTTGAGCTTTTAGAGACTAGTTTGCTAGAACACAGAAAATTTACATAATCTAAAAGTTTTTCTCCATCTATTACTTATTAATTATATCAGAAAAAGGAAAACTTTATAGTCAAGAAACCTGGTTGACAGACACCACCATCTCAACCAGGTAATCAAGACTGACAACCTCAATAATGACAGTGATTTTGATATCAGGCATCACTTATATAAGATTCCTATTAAAAAAACAACTGGATCCACATTGAGTGACATTTTCAGTATTCTTCAAAAATGTCATTATTGCTGAGCATGGTGATACATGCTTACAATCCCAGCATTCTGGGAGGATGAGGTACGATTGCAAGTTTGAGCCTAGCATAGACAATTTAGAACTTGCCTTACAACAAAATTTTGTTTTTTAAAGTTAGGAATATAGCTCAGTGCAAAGGCCCTGGATTCATTCCTCATTACCAAGGGAAAAAGAATAATTTTCATGGAATATAAAGAAAAACTGAGGGAATGCTCCAGGTTAAAGGAAACTAGAGAGATAGGAAAACTGAATGTAATTTGTTACACTAGGCTGTGTCCTGGAACCAGGGGAAGGACTATTCCTAGAAAGACACTATTGGGACAGTTGTTGAAATATGGTTGTATTGTAAATAATAGTAAGTATTGGTTGTGTAGTAAATAATAGTATTGTCAGTATAATATTTCATCACTACAATGGTATGTACCTTGAAATATTTAGGGGTAAAATGTCATACCTGTGACTTACTCTTGAATGGCTCAAAATACATAGATATGTAAAACAAGAAAATAAAGTGAGGAACATCATAGAAAATAACAAGAGTTGTTTGGACTTTATAGCAGTAATATAGTATGCTTCTGATGCAATAGAAAATACACCAATGGTACAGAATAAAGAGTCCCCCAAAAGATCATCACATATAAGACAGATTTCTCCTGTCAGTGAAGAAGGGATGCCTTTTCATTCCAAGGCTTTGCAATAATTTATATCCACATGGGAGAGGCGGATTTGGATCCTTGTATGATGAAAAGTCAATTCTGGTGGAATTAATGTGAACTAAGGCAAAACTATAAAACCTTTGTAAAAAAATAGAATGTCTGTATGATCAGTAAAGTACAAAAAGATTTCTTATACAAGACAAAAATTCAGAGTATAAATGATAAAAAGGATAAACTGAACATTTCGGTTATCATCTCCCACTCATCAATAGGCAAGTGTCACATTTTCTATCATATGTGGAATACAGGGAAAAACAGATGATATGGAAGTAGAAGGAAGACCATTAGAGACGAGGAAGGGGTCAAAGGAAAGGGGAGGGCGGGGTAGGGCAGTGGGGGTGGGCTATGACAGAGGTGTGCTCTCTGCATGTATGAAGATGTCACAATGAGTCCTGCTATTCTTTATAATTCATATGTGCCAGTAAAAATAACACTGTTACACACAAATTAAAAACACACAGAAGAAAAATAAAACCTAAGTTTTATTTTTTTTTCACATGAAGTTTAAAATATGGAGGACTCAATCACTTTTATGTAAAAAGGAAAAGAACTAGAAGAAAAGCAAAGAGCTTTCAGAATTATTTCTTTCAATTTGTCAAAGTACATGGTAGGTACACTGCTTCCACTGTATTTGTAAGGCTAGTCACATATATACTTAAAAATATTCTGTTTACTTAATAATAAAATTTAAAAAGAAAGACTAGTGTTCAAACGAATAATTCCAGACAGAAGAACAGGCAATGCCTCCTACATTGACATTCTTGACCACGATATCTACACTATTTCAGGGATACAGTTATACATTTTCTTTCTTAATCTTCCCCAGCAGATCCTCAAAGTGCTTCCACACTATTATGTCCCATCCCAGAAAGAAAAGGTTTAAATGCAAGCTGTAACACACATACTTTTATCAGTTCAGGTTAGAGTTTTATTTAAACCCTAAAGAGATTGAAAAGGCAAAATGCATGACCTTGAGTGAGCCTCTTCAATTTAGCACTCGTCTGGAAGGTCGGAGTAGAACCAGGAATGAATGGGCCAAAGAAATGCAAGAGGCCATGTTGTTTGGGATTATTAGGTAGAAAGACGTGCGTTATGTCTTTGGATGTGTAGTATTTTTCATGTGAGTGTCTTGGCATTCTAATGAGAATCCCAACTGAGTGCTGAATTTTTAAAAGATATTCTCACCTAGACTAGTAAACTCTTTTTTTTTATCTTGTACCTTATCGGTGTCACTGTCACTTATGATCATCTCTCCTCCTGAAGGGTATGATCACCCTCAACTGTTCCCCCTATGGACAATTTCTGCACCCCAGAATCGCAAACTCATATTTTATTAATCCTTTCAAAAGCCTCTGAAGTCCAAGCTTTTCCAACCTTCCACTCAAGTAATATGAAAACAGTTGGTGTCACCCACTGCGTCTCCTCTAATTAATGTCACTGTCACCATCCATTCATAGTTCCTGGTACAGTATCCAAAATATTTTGGATTCAAAGATTTTCACTACACAAAAGTATTATAAATTTTTTTCATTTTGTTTTTTGAGACAGGGTCTCACTATGTAGTTCAGGCTGCTCTGGAACTCACTATGTAACCCAGGCTGGCCTCCATCTCATAAGGATCCTTCTGTCTCAGCCTCTGGAATGCTGGGATTACAGGCATGTACCATCATGCCCAGCGTAATTTTTTAATTCAAAAACAATTATATAATTTATGTTTTCTCTTCAGGTCTGATCTGAAATGCACAGTGTCTGCAATATACCCTTAGAATGATTTTATCAAAGCCTTAACAGTCTCTCCCGACAACAATAAACATACAATTGAAAAAGTAGATTCAAAGATCACTGTTAACTAATTAATATGATACCTTAACCTAGTATTTTCCACTTGAAGACTAGGACCCCTTAAGGTGGTATCTACTCCCATTTATTTTACCGTAATTTAAATCCAAATATTCACTAAATCATCAATTGTAGAATCATTATGTCAGATACCTTTTGTTTTTACAGCCAATACTCACTGTTCCTTCTTCTGGTAATGACATTCTGCTGACCATAGGGAACCATCCTTCCATTATTTTCAACATGAGCTTCAGACTAGACTTGCCTTGAAGTCCCCACCAAGCTCCTGATATAGGCACACAAACTGTCTGGTCACTTAATTATGCTTCACCACAATTAAGCTGACCATGCCAACTACTTCAGGAATGGACACCTGACACAGCCCAGGACAATGAACTCAAAATCAGAACTCAGGTGCCCTATTGAGAGGGAAAAAGCACCTTTTACACCAAGAATTTTAACTCTGTGGGTACCACCAACCAGGAGCTACCAGTGGGTACCATCTGGAGAGAGCCTGCCTGAGGATTCAGCCGTCATGTCAAAAAGAAGAGCCAAAACAGAAGAAACAAGGCACAGTCGGCATCATGCTGACATTTGTTGGATCACAAATGTTGGATCACAGATTGACCAGTGATTGTTCATGACCTATGCATGGATCTTGCAAAGATATAAACTAACATAATCTTTTTAAAGCTAGCTTAGGTTTGTTTCTGACTTCTGAATGATAGAATGCTGATTGGTACTTTCAAGTGTCTTAGTCTGCAAGAAATAAAAACATTTTTATGAAACTGTTCAAAAGTTAACTTATGCTTGTCTGTATGTATTATCCTGAACACACACTTCGAAGATATCAATATGCAAAGCAGCAACTATTGGTGGTTTTTGTTGTTGTTGTTGTTGTTGTTGTTTGCCTGTTTTGTTTTCTGTCTTTGGATGTTTGGTTCTTGTGTTTTTCTGTTGTTGAGAGGATTAATGGTCTGACCAATTTTGCATGCCTGTATATGGGTTCATATATTTACACTTCGAAGATATCAATGGATAAAGCAATAACCACTGTTGAGACCATGTCACCTTGTCTATAGATCAGTTGTGATTGTACTATTTTTTATGCTAATTGGTGTCTGTTTGTTAATATGTTTTTGTACTTTTATTTAAAAAAAAAAGTTAACTTATGCTGATTTACATAAGCTGATCGGTGGTTCCTTGAAGTCCTGACAACTGGTAGTTTGGATATATCACTTGGTTCATTGAGCCTATAAGCAAGATATAAACAAAAATGAAAGGCCTAGGAGTTGGACATGGTGGTGCACATCCCAGCACTATGGGAAGCTGAAGCAGGAGTGCAGGGAACCACTCTGACAGCTTCAAAGCTCAGGGCCATCTAAGGATACCTGAGGATGTGACCATGACTTGTCTAGAGCAGGGGCACAGTGGGATTCAGTTATGTAACCATGACAGCACAGGTAAACAAGCAAGTGCTGGTTACAGCACTCTGCAAGAATGTAAATATGAGATAACAACCTATATAAGAATTATGCAATAGAGACGCAGGCAGCTCTCCGCTCTGCTCCACGCTGCCTGCTGTTGTTGCTGATGCTTTGCACACATGCATTCTCTAATCTTGGGACCTCACCTGCAAAATTCTCCCTTGGGCCTCCCCAAGTGGGCCAATAACGAGGGTCACAAGTATGAGATCAATCCAGAAAAGCAACTTAGTGAGACCTTATTCACTGCCCTACACACACACAAGTAACATAAAAAGGACTGGGGATGTAGCTCAGCACAAATTCAATGGCCAGTACTGCAGGATAAAAGGCAAAGGAAAGAAAATGCCTGGGGTGGGCAGACAAGGACAGGAATGGACACGTAGAAGGAGAAGTGCCTAATAGTGCCTGAAAGAAAATAAACCAGGAAATGTCCCAGAAAGAGTCTGGTACAGAAGATGAGAGTATCTGTCAGAGGCAGGGACAGTGGAAGGAAGAGTATGTAATATAAGTCCTTTCTCCATGTGGATAGCAGCACATGACCTTCTCCTCCCTCTCCAGGTTTTTCTCCCATCACTGCTCGTGTCCATTCCCCTACTTAAAGTGACTTCCAACCCTCAGAGGCTGCCTGCATGGGCCTAAGGAGCCACTCATTCCTCTGCGACAGTGACGGTGAACCTTTGAGAGCTTTCAATGACAGGAACAGCCAGCTATAGCATGCGTGCCATAGGTTCACCATCATTGCGAACCTTTTTTCCTTCTCTTAGCCTTCAAGCCAGCCTCTGCCACACTTTGAAAAGCCTTGGGGAGCCTCTTTTCTCCCGGAGAGAACCTGCAGCCGGGGGCCTGGGCTTGAGCTCTACAGAAAGCATCTCCCGGGCATCATCGTTTCCTTGTCTGTAACACACCTTCCTTGCAAAGGGACCTAATCTAGTGCACTTTGAAATCACGAAGGCCCAACACAATGGACAATTCTTAATACATATTTAAAAATATGAATTGAAGAACTGAGTTTAATAAAGTTTGATAAACTGAGTTTAATAACTGAAAACAAAACAGTATAGTACCATAGGCTCTGTACCTTCATCAACCCCAAATAAAAGACTAAAACAAAACACCATTGTACTAACATATCAAGTAAATATATTGAGCATTCATTAAGGACACAATACTGGAAAAGAAATTTGCCTTCATTCTCATCCAAGCCACAACCAACCCCGATATGCAGCAGACCCTTCTGCAAGTCCTTAACCATTACCTCTACCCTACAGAGTTGACAGTCTACCAGGACAAGGCCTTGTTTGGGAGCTGAGCTTATCTTAGTCAGAGGAACTCTTCCGTTTTGTGCTGGACTTGGTGTTGGTCTTCTCCATACTTTGGGTAACAAGAGAGTACTGACCACGTATCTGCAGATAGGTGTCATTTTGTTGTAATGGACTGTGCATAGCTTAGTCTTTACTGAATATTTTAGTCATTATGATTTGACATAAGAAAATGACAATTCCCCCAGGTTCTTTTAATTTTCTCTGAATTAAAAAAATAAATTTATCCAGGCATGAGTAGCACATACCTGTAATCTCAGTACTCTGAGAAGCTGAGACAGGAGGGCTTTAAGTTCAGTGCTAGCACGGGCTACATAGTGAGTTCAAGGCTAGCTTCAACTACACAGCAAGACCCTGTCTTAAAAACTTTTAAAAGAGGGGAATACTTATTTTAGACTCAATACTGTACTCAAATTTTTTTAAATCTTAGAAGGAAACATTAACACACTTATTTTGTAAGGAAAGCAATCATTACATACTGCAAACACAGAGTAATAAAAAATAAAAACTGAAAAAAATGTACTAGTATATAAACTATGTGTGGTGGTGATAACTGTAATCCCAGACTTTGGGAGGCTGAGGCAGAAGGATTGCAAGTTTGAGCCTGGCTTGAGCATGTTAGCAATTTATCAAGACCCTATCTGAAAATTTTTAAAAAAGAAGGGGCTGGGGATATAGCTCCATTAGAAAGTGCTGGATTCAATCACCAGAACCAAAAAAAAAAAAAAGGACTGGCCTATAGCAGAGGACAAAGTATAGATTCATGGTATAAAAGTACAATCAGTAGGGAGAAATTAGCAAAAGGCAGATTTTAGCTTAAAGTAAGGAAAAACTGTCCTGCAATGAAAGCTGCCTACCAATGGAGCAGCCTTAATTGCAAACCAAAGAATTTAGTGTCATTGAAAAGTTCCCATACAGGGCTGGGGATATAGCTCAGTGGAATAAGTGCTTGCCTAGCAAGCGCAGGGTCCTGAGTTCGATCCCCAGTACCGCAAAAAAAAAAAAAAAAAAGTTCCCATACATTTTATGTTGTACACCTATTACTTTATTAATGTTCATGGCATTTTGAAATATGTAACAAAGCCCTGGGTCTCCTGCTATAGATGAAGAAATCCACACGTTTAAACCAATTACTCAAGGTCACATATTGACTGAAACAAGCCTGATAACTCTGTTTCTTATATAGCATTGTTTATTGTTTCAGGAAATAACAAGTGTCCTGCAATTGCAAGAGATATTATTCATTGCTATTCTTGATCTTCTAAGCAAGATGCACATTTTTACACATGACGGTTTTCCTTCTTAGAACCTTTTACAGGGAAGGATCTGATAGTTCTACACATCGCTAGGCATGGCACTTTAATTAGTTTTAAACAATTCTGCATCAAAAAACTTAGATTCTAATGATTAGTTTGCAAATTGCTAGATCAGCTGTATCGAGCATTAACACCATAAAATGTCAATACGTCATTACAAATACAGTGGCAGTTGGGGGAAGAAATGTCAAATTTCTCATTATTTTTCTTGAGTCTCAATAGTAACTAACTATCAATGGTAGTAGCCCCAGTTAATAACCTAATCTCTGTGATAAGAGATAAGGGACAAGTCTTGCACTGAGCCACAAAACAAAGTGAGATACAGATTTCCCGCAATTCTTTCTTCCTGGAAGGATCATGATTTCAAATTAAATTAGCATTATGGATCTACAAGGTGGTTGGGGGACTGAAATCCTTAAAGGGAAACTAAGTATAGTTAATTTAAAGAATAATATCACAAACAACCAAAAGACACTAAATAAAACTTTTTTATTAGGGATAAGTGGGATAAACAAGGATTATCCTGAAATATGATTACGTTACACATCAAGCTGACAAGGTTGTAAAACATGAAAACAGTGAGAGGGATGAACTGTAGCTGTTTGGTGGGTAGCCGGTCAGCGGGTCCCCAGGAACTCCCGCCTCTTGGTAGTCATATCTACTATAATCATCTTTCCTCCCTCAACCATGGGCCAGACTTAGTAACTCACCACTAACATGCAAATTAGGGCGGAAGTATGAAACGTCTTTTCCAAGGGTACTTATAAAAACCTGGGACTCACCTAACGTTTGCCATCTCGCTCTCGCTACTCACTCTGACAAATCGTGCGCGGCCATCTTGTGAGGGACGGAGAGCTCTGGCTCAGGCCTGGCAAGGACCTAAAGTCAGCTGATGGAGACCCCAATGGAGCAAAAAGCAAATCTTCTTTTGAGGTAACTGCAACAGAACAACACTGGAGCGAAGCCCTGAGAGACTCCAAAAGGTAGAACCCAGGTTAAGTCACACCCAGATATCTGACCCACAGAAATGGAGAGATGTAATTTCAGAGTAATATTTACACAGCAATTGACAACTAATACAAATGCCCATATACTTCTAGCTTCTAGAAAATTAGTGCACCAATGTGTATCCAGTGCCTTTTAGAGCTTATGCTCTCTTACTCAATAATTCCACACCAAGGATTCTTCCATACTGACATGAAGAACTATGATAATTAATGATTGATTGACAGTTGATTCCAAACACTACTTTTGATAGCAAATCTTCCCTAAAATCATTATATATGATGTTTAAAGCTTGGAAATAAAGCCAGATGTGGTGGTTCACACCTATAACCCCAGCGTGGTAGGAGGCTGAGCTAGGAGGACTGCAAGTTTGAGCTGAGCCTAGGATTTAGCAGGACTCTGCCTCAAAATTAAGAGGAAGAAGGACTAGGGATGTTTAAAAAACACATGGAAATAATGCAAATATCCCAAAATATGGGAATACATAAAAATACCAGCAAGATTTTTCAAAGAGGGTTAATTCTAAAAAAGGAAAATAGTCCAACCAGATATTAAAACATGTTTTAATATCATACCAATTAAAGCAGTGAGTATTGTTATATGAATTAATCAATAAATGAACTGGAACAAATATTTTTAAGGTAGAAACAAATATATACAGAAATTCAATTTAGGTAAAAAATGATATTCAAAACAAGAAAGAGAAAATTGACTTTTTTAGCATACAGAAAAATAGCCATCTCAGATACTTCATTCAGTGTGTCAAATTTTAACCAAAGTTAAAATGGAACATAAAAGAACAATGGTAGTTTTCATATATAACCTTCCACAGACAATAGAAGGTGCAGAACCCACACAAGAAAATAATAAATTTTCTGACATAATTGAAAGTATCTTTGACAAAATGGAAAAAAAACAAAACCTTTGGGAGCTCTTCCAGCGTTAAAAGGCTACTTTCCTTAACTTTTAAATGACTCTCAAAAATAAATTTTGAAAAGATGATAGACAATATAGAAAATTATAAGAGTGAATATAGAGAAAAGAAAATTAAAATAATTCTGAAACATAACAAAAGAGGTGCAAACCATTCCATAAAGAGAAATGCAAAATAAGTGACTGAACAAATATCACCAATCAGAATGACCAGGCCCAAAGTGTTTGATGTCTGAATTTACCCAAAGCAGCCTCTGTTAAATACTGCAGATAGAAGGACTTGTTGCTTTAACATCTCTGGAGAGGAATTTGACAGTATGTTTCCAATTTACAAATGCTCTTTCTCTGACTCTACGTTCTACTCTGGAACTTTACCTTAGAGATAGACTCACATGTTAATAAATTTATATGCATGCAAGCATATTCACTACCACTATTTTAATTTTTAAAATGTTTGAGACAAATAGGCATCAATAGATGACTTGTTGAATATATTAAATTACTTCAGTACAAAAGGAAAAAAGAATGAAATAGTTCTCTAAGTCTCAAATGGAGAGACTGTAAGGTGTGCTAGGAAAATAAATGTAGAGTTGTGAGGACATGCTACCACTGTGTCCAAAAGAAAAGAATACATACTCTGTGTAGATACCGGTATATAACATATCAATGACTGCACATCACAAATACATAGAAGGAATACATATATATCATTGCAAATGGCTTTTGTTTCCTCCCTAGTCCATCACTGAATTTCTACATTTTCAAAAATAACCATATATAACATTCAAAGTAAAAGAAAAGAGACTTTTAAAATATATACATATAAATTACATAAGGCTACTGGTAAATATTATGTTTAATAGTAATTGAGGATGGGGAGCGCTTGATTTTTTTTTTTAAATGCTCATAGCAAAATGTTTTCTTCACACAGTCATGAAAAATGAACAATATATTGACTTTCACAAATGTCACACAAAATTGATAAGGGCAGAGAAGTGGGAGAAAAGGCATAATCAATCTTCAGGTGCAACAGTTTGCTTTTCTGCTAAGTGTCTTTTCCAAAAGCAATTACTAAGGAAGGAGTGAAACCTGCACCAGAAGGAAAACAAACAAGTGAACATAAGACTTCTTCTGCCATTTTAAGTGAAAAATAAGTTAGACTGGGCAAGCAGTTTTCTCTTGCTTTGGAAACAGAACACGGAATGGGAGCAATGCATATGGTAGTTTGCAGCAGGTCTATGCCAAAATCACAAAATCTTTACTCATAAATTTCCATCTGCCAACAATGTAAACAACCTATTGACCAAAATATAAAATGACACGATAGACTATTTTGCAGATTCATAAGGCTATTAACATATACATAATGTTATAAACACTTCACAATTTGGCGTCACGTATTGGTAAACTGCTCTTTCTCTTCAAGATCCTGTCCACCATCTCAAGGCTTACTTGTAAATGTGAGCTCGAAAAATGGTACACAGCATGAGGGAAGTGCTGTGGGGTTTGGTCATGTCCCGGTTCCCTAGTTTCAGAGATGTCTGGAGAGAAGAGAGAGCACACCTGCACAAGCAGGGTGTGTTATGCATGTAGTGTGGCATGTTGAGGGAGGGATGCTAGATAAATTGAAAAGAATGGAAAGGAAGTAGGAGTGGGAGGAGGAAGGATTATCCCAAATCAGGTATGGGACTTGGAAAAAATAGTTGCTTCCCAGGATAGCCCCAAGATTTCAGTTGAAAGTTGGGTGGCTCTGTTGTGTTGCTTTTGGCCTGAGGTGAGGTGGAGTATCATTGTAGTGGGTGCATAGTGGGGAAGCTGGTCACCTTCCAACAACCATGAATCAGAGAGAGAGAGACAGAGACAGAGACAGAGACAGAGACAGAGAGAATGAGAGAATGCAATCCCAGAAGGATCATTGCAAGCTCAAGACCATCCTGGGCTACAAAGTGAGCTCAAGGACAAGATGAACTGCATAGTGAAACCCTGTCTCAAAAAAAAAAAAAAAAAAAGAAAGAAAACTAAACAAAAAGCAAGATGAATATATGAACAGTTAATTTTTATAAACAGCTTCTCTATCAAATTTTAGTACTATAGAACAATCAGTATATAATTTCATTTGAGTCACCAAGGAAATACTGTAAGATTTTCATAATTAGAGGAGAGTTTAAAAGTCATTCAGTTGAACATCCACCCTAATGACAAAAATCTCTGTTACAGCACCATTGACAGTATTTGCATGGCACATCCAGAAAACAAAAATTTATTAGTTAACACAGAAAGAAGAAAATATAAACCTGCAGGTGAGAAGAAAAATTATGGCCACTTCTGTGGAAGCAATTTCTTTCACCCAGAAAATCATAATTGTGGAGATCTGCTTGTTTTCCTGATGCTAATTTGCCACATAACTGGAGTTTGCCTGCGCCTAACGAAACACAGCATGAAAGCACCAGACTGGTCATGCAGGATGGGGCTCCCTTGAAAATCTTGCCCTTATATTTTCTCAGAAATAGCCTTCTCACTGTAAAGTCAACAGATTGCAAGCAATTCAAAAATTGCAAGCACTAAGGGGCCATGTTCTTATTGTACTACATGTCTGTCCCTTGAAAAAGAGACACATGTGGGCAAGGAGGGTCTCCATCAGCCATGACAATGGCTTAGTAGATTCAACTAAGTCTTATTCTCACAATAGTGAGGGTGGCTATGGCACTGCATGCTAATCCTACCAGTCAAAACCGCATAAAGCAGGAAAACATGCAGTCCCTCTCCACCGTCCCAGCACACGGAGAAAAACACCCTCCATGCTTACCAGAGCTCCAAATGTCAGAAAAGGCCAGAGAGCAACCTGTCTGGCCATACATCAGCCATACCTGCCACTCACGTGGTTTCTAAGCCACCTTCAAAGAGAACACACGAAAAGACGTAGCTCTCCATTCAGGTTTTCAAATACAGTTCTTAGTTGTTGAAAGTTCACTTCAAACACCTGCCCTTACTCCTGTCTCCATTAAGCAAATACAATATCAAGCATATTACTTTTCTCTCTGTTAGGTTTCTCCTACCAGAAACAGTGGTCTTCCAAAAACGTAATTTGCAATGGTTCTTCCATATAATGAAAAGTTGTAAGAGTTGACACTAATAACAGTTTATGCCCCGTCAAGTCCTTTCCCCTTACTCTCCTTTCCGGATACACTCACCGTCCTCTGACAGTGTCTTGTGCTTCCACACCTCCACACCTTTGCTGATGTCCCTTCACCCACCTGAAATCCGTCCCCTTCCTGTGCATACCCTATGCACACACATACTGAAGCCCTATGGACCCTTATAGTCCACAGCTCGTTGTTAATAGCATTCATTAGGCTCTTATTAGGAGCTGCCCAGTATGGCTGCAGCTCTCCACAGGTGACTCTACACTCCCAGCAATGCTGTTAACTTCTTGAGTTAAGGCATCTCCCTTTGGGCTTAAGATTGTCAAAGAATATAGGTTATCTACTGCACTTTGAATCTCAGAGGAACCATGAAAGGATGTACTAAGAAATGTTTCAGGTTCATTAGAGGGAGCAGTTGTCAGCTGTAGCTGTGTCACTGAACACCCATACAATTTCTACACACCCTGGAAAATGTTCCCATGCAGTTTCTGGAAATAATAATAAAAATATTTTTATCTTAAGTTGAAGTTAACCGAGGGGCTTGAATGTTTATTTGCTAAATTCAACAACTTTCTTGGGAACATCTATGCCAGAATAATTGCTTGGCACAAGGTTCAAGACAGTTGAGGGCCCAAGGCATATGTTGATTAGTTGAACTACAAGTTTTTATCTAGACAAAGGTGAGGATCGCTGTTACAGAACGCGGTGTCTCTAGAATTTGGTCTTTGTCTCTCCTTGTTGCAAAAGACCAGCCCATGATCCACCTAATGGCTGCTCTGACTTAACACCATAGCCAGGAGTTGAACTGAGTTTGGGTTAGTTCACGACAATTAGAGAGGCATAAAAGTTGAAAGGGTTAATCCAGTGCTAAGACCCAGGAAAACAAGTTCCAGTTCCCAGACAAGAGGTCACAGAAGGGCTAAATGAGAATCAGAGAGGAAAACTCTTTGGGGAAGGGGGCAGGCAGGGCTTAAAGAAAGCGTCAAGGGCATGGCACAGGATGAGCACTGATTCAACTGTCCGTGACCAAGGGAATCTCAAAAAGCAGCTACAGCCAAGCTGCCCGCAGGGAGGGGCTCTCCAGGTCACTGAGTCCATTTGCACCAATTCCCTCCCTCACGTTGACTAAAGTAATCTTTGACATATTTCCCATGACTCTTCTCCGTGCCGTTCCTTAGGCTGCTCTCGGTTAGCTTTCTCCTGGGAAAGTGAAATTTCTGCCTCACCAGAAACAGCGGTGGTAGAACAGCCCCATGATCTTCAAAAGAATAATATTATGTAGAAGAGGTACTATGCTAAACAGACTAAAAGTACCTTGCAGCAGACACAGAGAGTCAGGCGTAGGAGAAGATCAGCAGTTAACTTTGCAGAAGAGTAGTAAGTGGTCATAAAAGGAAGATGTAGCCACATGGGTGTTTTTTAGAACAGTACTGTAGACCTCCCCCAAGAGATTCCTTCCCGCAGTCCATTACACTCACTTCATTCTGAATGTTGTACTCACTCCTTTCTTCACTGACACCTTCTCATAGCTATCCTCACCATTGAGGAGCCAATAGGCAAAGAGCCAATAGGCTAGCAGCCAACTGCCTGGGTGATGGACTGACCCCCCAGAGTCAGTTGGTACCATGGACACAATCCTCGTGCCTGAGTTTAAACCTAACTGCATTACCTCTCTGCTGTGTTCCAAGAATGTGGCTGTATAACCTCAGCCTCAACATCTACAAGATAAAGGTTATAAACTCTCCACATGTGGGTGCACTGCCTGACTGACATAGTATTAACACAGTAAATTATTGCTAGAACTCAAGGAATGTTAGTTAATTCTTCACCTTCTACAATTTAGGAAGGTAGGAAAGGGAGCCCCCTCTTTAACATTGAAAGTGTCTTTTTTTTTTTTTTCGGTACTGGGGATCGAACTCAGGACCCTGCGCTTGCTAGGCAAGCGCTTATTCCACTGAGCTATATCCCCAGCCCATGAAAGTGTCTTAATATAGAACATGAATAGTGATGATCTTACAAGAAGAACCTCTCACAGAAAAGTAGAAGTGAAGGGAGAGTAAGGAAAGCTAAGGGGTGCATGCGGGTTCATATATCCAGATGACAGGCATGGTGAAATGTTAATAGAACTGACAGATACACCTACAAGGTCCTTTCTCATTTTACCTCAAAGTCTCATTTGAAAATCACATGAACTAGAAGGGTGTTGAAGGAATTGGTGATAAACCTTTATATCTTAACGAAGATCTGGGAGAAAGTCTGATCAGCAAGCTAATGAGATGTTTTGAATGTTATTAATCTGACAGATGCTGCAAACAGGAGTAAGCAAAGATAAAAATAACAGCAAAAAAGAAAAAGTACCTACAAAATAAGCTTGGGAACAGAGAAAAAAGATAATGCTGTTCAAAACTCAATGTAAAAAGTGCTAACTCAGTCGACTGAGACACTCACCAAACCCAAAGGACTGGAAGAAACGGGAAACTAATAACAATAAAAGGCACCACAGGACAAACAAAAAAAGCAAATGAGAAAGAAGTTTACATTACAAGCTTATCCAGGGAAAAGAATGAGCACCACTGGGGTATGTGTCTAAATTTCTATTATTCCACTGAGCAATGAAATGGCCTACATGTACTGAGATTTGTCTCAGGACAAAATGCCAAGTTTTGGGCCTTAGAAGGTCACAAATTTATGAATAAAGGGTAGGGAATGTGCAGGAAAGAGTAAAAATACTGTCACAAGGAGATGGTAATTCCCAGAGGAAACCAGGACACCTGAGTGGCTCACAAGAAATGGGCAACACATGAAACTAGCTCACAAGTACATATGTGTACATGATACGTAACGGAGATCGGCATTGTGTCTGAACAAAAATTAAGAAAGAGCAGGCATTTTAGGACGAGAAACAAAGTACAAAAGAAATGAAATACAGTAACCTCTGAATATAAAGCTGTGAATCCAAAGCTGCGTAGGGGCCAGCAGCAGATCCATTTCCCCCAGCCATTGGTGCCAACTGGGATAAAATGCTACAGAATGTCATCTTTCCTGCAATGCATCATGCTTGGCATGATATACAGGGTCCTTTAGGTCAGTGTAGGAGAAAGCCTTATGATACAAAGACACGCATGTCCTTCTTTCAGAGAGAACAGCTCTCAAATAAGCATAAGTGAAACCCTAGTTCCCTACAGTTTATTTCCACCCCAGTTTCAGCAGTGACCAAAATCCTAAAGCAAATTCAACTTCCATGTGACACTTCCATTAACAAAGAGGACATGTGGTCTCACCACATTTCTTCCACTTAGAAAGTTCCTGACAAAGGTCAAGATATGTAAGAGAGTTAGTGATGTATTCTAGGACTCCAGACTAAGGAAGAGTTACAGCACTAAAAAATGAATTAATTGCTGACTATTATAATGTCGAAAGTGCCAGAATTCTAAAAGTTATGTCTGAGAGTCTTGGGAAATAGGGAGAAAAGGGCAAGGATTGCATTAAGATTTAGAAGTGAGAGCCAGGATCTTTCTGTGGTCATGCAGAACGGACGGGGGTAGATAGAATTCAACAAATACACAAAGAAAGGAAGGAAAACAGAAAAGGAAAAGAAGGCAAGGAAAAGGAGACCTACACAAGGGTTCTCTCAATGATCTTTACAAGGTGCTGTCAAAGACTACGAATAAAGCTCAGGCCTTGCTGGAGTTCTAACTCAGAGAACCCAATCATACTTGGATTGTTTGCAGATTAATAGGACATCATAAAGATCTTATCACTATCCCCAGTGGGAAAAGTGACCCAATGATTTTGTAATAATATCTTACACTTTTTGCTAAATAGCCATTCCGAGTTCTTGATTTGCTAGTGGGCTCCTGTAGAGACTGTCTCTTTATTGGACAGCAGCAGACATAGAAAGTAGGTACTATCAAATTTCAACGACCCATACAGTGCTGCATGACTAAGTAGATGTGGTATGTATGAAATCAGGCTTGTGTATGTCCAGAAGGCATAAAGGAGGTGGCTCACACTCCTAGCATGTTCACTCTTAAACACTGTGTTATAAACTCTCTATCAATGCACTTAAAGTTTGGAGAGATTTTCCTATACAACCAGTTGACCAAGAGGGCATTTTAGGAATGGCTTGCGACTAATTTTATCCAATCTTCTGGCACAAGAAGTGAATTGGCGGAGCACTGCAGAGGATGTACCTTTCAGCAGTTCTCCCTCTGGGCCCCTTCGCCTAGAAACGAAGACCTGAATTAAGAATTTATACCGTTTCATCTTCATAAGCAGTGGCTAACAATTCTTCCCCATTGTTAGGAACTTGAAAGGATTGAGTTCCTTGAGGGATTCAGAAAAGAGATTAGGGGAAGAGCTCTGTAAATCAGCCTACCAGGATAAACTCATAGTGCTGGGTTATTTCTGGTCCTAGGTTATTTTTGAATAATGACCAGAGGGGGTGGCTGGGAAGGAGCTATTATGTAAACATGTATTTTTTACTTTCTTACCCTTCTCACTGTATTCACATACAAGCGGTCCATGAAGCAGAAATAAAGGTTTTGCAACAATATGGACTTCTCCTCAGGAGGCTGACACTGCCGCAGAGCTATACACCCTGCTTGCTGTTTCCAGAGATTAATACTAAGTCCTCTATATGCCACCATGGCCTAAGGGAGAAGCCAGCTTCCTTCTGGCTCTAGTTGAATCCCATCTATCACAGAAAACCAGGTGTTTGTGATACATTTCTGCCACTTATTTGGGGTTTAGGTTTGCCATCATTGATCACAATACCTCTGGTGGCTTCTTCGTCCATGACTTTGCTAAATTCTACAATCACCATCGTGACATAGCACATACTATTGCTTGTACAATAGGGGAAATCACTTTGCAATGAAATAAATATAACAGTGAGCCAATTCCCATTAGCCCCACCAGTTTTACTACGCATGTCATCACCCAGGAGCAGCTGAGCTCATGAAAGAGTGGAGGCAAAGTGTATGAGACCGAAGTGCTCACCGATGATACGTAGTGCTTTGAACCTGAAATCAATACATGTTCCTGTTTCTTTCCTACTCAAAATATATGGATCTTCAAAACGAGCTCTGGTGATGTGGAGGCAGCATGCACTGAGGAAAAGGCAGTGGATCCATGATTGGAAACGGCTGAGATAAGCCATGTGGGGCACCTCAGGCAAAAGAATGCATTAGGGTACTTACCATCATGAGTGGAGCTGATTACTGCAGGCAAGCAGGGTCGCTTTGGCACGCTGAGGGTAGCTTTTGTTTCACAGCGAGGGAGTTTTCCTGAGGCACCTTACTTTACGAGGCATGGTCAAAACACACAGTGCATGTTAAATTTTAAAAATTTGTTATGGTAAAAAACGTATTTCATTAACCCGCTCAAAATACCCTCCCTGACTTTGAACACAAATAAATATGCCACCAGTTTTGCTGCTTGCTGAAGTCGTGGCGGAAGTCCTCTTCTGTGGGTATCTTTATGAGATGTCACTTAAAAATACAGTGAGTGCTGCTGTCACATGCCAGGATAAAAACACTGCGGCGCGTCCTCATCCGCCTTCTTCCACATCTGACACTGTGTGACTTCCGGCTCTTTCCCAAAGTCAAAATGACCATGACAAGTAAACATTTTAAATAGATTCAGGACACACAGGCAGCCATGGACAAAAGAGAAGCTCCAGAACAGCTTCAGAAAGTGACAAGAATGAAGGGATAATTACGTGTGAGGCAAGGGAAAGTACCCTGAGGCGATGAGCATTTTACTGTGGTAATCACTTAAAAATGTAAACACTTAATTTTCCAATCATTCCATGTAGTTCCTTATCAGGGGCTATTAAAAAAAAAAAGTCCCTGCATGGATAGGTATTAGAGCCCTTAGAAATAGAGACACGGGATGCTGGTAAATAATTCTGAACAACCGAAGTGGCAAATTACAAAGAATCATATGTGGAAAGTGGTAAAAGAAAGATGAAAGAATTAACTATAGCCTTATGATAACTTATAGGATTAAGGACTATAGCTGTATAACATTTCAGCCTCACATACTTACTCATAATGATTTCTTTCTTCTCTCCTGTATATTTCTTCTACTCTTACATAAGTTAGAGTGGTAGTAGAAACCTTTAGAATTTTAGCCCAGGCTGTAAGTCAGGAGATCATGGCGCCAGGGAGCCTGGGCTGGGAGGTAGGTGTAATTGTTGGGTATTTACCACATGTCCATCCACTGTATGAAGTGCACTAACATCGCTGGATAGGAACATTTTTATCTTTTAACTTAAGGGGAAAATAATAAATATTAACACTGCGCAGTCAAGTGGGCTCTAGAAAACCATTACCTGTGTTCTTCAGCATCTGTACGCTTACTATAGCTGGGATGTCGCCAATCTTAGGAGACTAACCGCACCTCCCACTACTGAAGCTGAACATTCTAGACCATCACTTTTCCAGATTCTACCTCAGACTTCAAAAAGGAAGCTGGTGATTCAGAGAAGCAACCATCCTGGTGAGGATGATGGCAGGAATGACTGGCTTCCAAAGACAGCAGTGGCTGTAATTTTATCAGCAGGTAGTATCCATCTCCGGTGTAGTAGTAACAACCGTACCCCCACAGACCCTTCTTTGATACGCAAGTATGAGCACTGTACTGGCTGTAGAGTCTCCAAGCCTAGAATTCCAACCTGATCCAAGATTCTGTGACTTAAACACTCTGCTTTGGCAAATGCCTTTTCTACTCCAATTAGCCACAGCTAGTTTCTTTCACTTGAGACTGAAAACCATGATCAGTACTTTGGGTTTGCAAAGACAGTAAGATTTTTATAATCCTATTATCCTGTAAGGACCAGACTTCCAACCTCTTTAACTGAACCAATCTCTCTTTTATCCTCTTCATGAATTCATTGGTCTTGTGTGTTCATTCACTCATTCATCTAGTTTCCCATCCACTCATTCAGCAGCTAGTTATTTAACTCTGCATCTGTGTCAGTTACCAAAAGCAGCCACAGGCACAGTTCCTGCTCTCCAAAGGATTTAGTTCACTAGGTAGCACTCACACAAATAAATGTAACAGGGCAACTCTAATAACTCCTAAAGCAAGAGGCATACAACTAGGGAAGTGGGTCATCATCAAGGATAGGGAAGAATGTCTCCGTAACCCATGACTGAACTGAGATCTGAAGAAAGACAGAAATTAACTGTGTGACAGAGGAAAGGTATTGCAGACCAAGGAAACAGTGTGTGCAAAGGCCACGCAGCAAGTAGAGAAATTATCTTGCAGCAGGCGAAAATACGCTACACCTAGGAAGAAGAAGGCAGAGGGTACCAGGACAGGGAGAAATGAGTTTGGGCAGCTGGTAGAGGCCAGGAGACGGCGGGCTTTGCAGTCCGCATTAAGAATGCTGACTTCTACATCAGAGAAATGAAAAGCAGAGAGCATTTGAAGTGGTGGTTGGAGAGGTGCGGGATACAAATAATGATGGCAAAACAAGCTTGGCTAAATGTTCTATCTTTGTTATTGCCCACGCACATACAATCATGAATGTTTCCAAGAAGTCTTGCCATGATGAAGACTATTGAAGTTGTTCAACCAAGAACATTCCCAACTTACTTGATGTGGAATATTTTCCTTCAGTTGAGGAGCCCCCACTGACATCTGAAAAGCCATGATCTGAGGAGCACACCCATGGCTTTGCTGAGTTAGAATATAACAATTAGTAATCAGCATGGAAAAATAGTTTGAGTTGCTGGATTTTTCTTAATTTTGGTGAGAATGAAGAAGAAATGAAAGGAAGTAGAACAATAAGAGCTGGGAGGGCAGGACAACTGGATTCAAGAGAGGAGGGTATGCTGGGGTGTATGAGCAGAAGGATGGACAAGGGGCAAGGTAACCACAGTGGCTCAAATGAAATTTTGCTCCAAGAGTTCTTTCTCTGCCTCAAAGACAGAGAGGAAACAACACAAGCAGTAAAACAGGTTTGTGATCGATGGCTTGGATTTATTTTTTTTCAAGTCAAGCAAAACTTCGTAATTTTTGTACTTTGTACAAAAAATTTTTAACTTTGTACAAAAAGTCAAGCAACTTTGTAATTTATAGTTGTTTTTGTTTTGTATTTTCTCAAACATGGCAATTTCCTTGTAAAAGGACAGGTTTCCCATGGGTTTTATCAAGCCAAGTGCCCCTGCAACTGCACTGCTGTCACTGTGATTTCTCCCAGAAGTTGCTGCTAAAGGCAGTAGTCTTTCCTCACTCAGTTTTTCTATTGCCAAATAAATATAACAGAGCAATGTCTTGATTAGTGAGCATCCTAATTCTTTATAAGCATAGATCTTCATATGAGCCATAAACATCCTGCTTTTTGGGCAGTGTGACAAGGAAGCCTCCATTACCCAAAGATCTGGTGGCCACCAGCCTGAAGGCTGGCCATGGTTCTTGAAAAAATACAAGCCTCTCACCTGCCATGGGGTTCTTCTTGGCCCCTTTGATCCCTGCAGCTCATGCCACCTACTCTTAAGTTATCCATTATCTGGCAGGAAGAAAGAGACACAGAAGATCGCTGAAACTCTGGCATCGTTTCTTCTTTGGCTGCACCAAAGCTGAGGCCTACTTCCTCTTCGTGGACTTAATGCCCTCTCTCTGGAAAGAAAACTGGATTCAGAACTCCTCCTCCTTCACCCAGACTCCGTTACATCTCAGTGGACGAGCAGACTGAGCCAGGAGTCCCTGGACAGAGCGACAGGGGCTACTCCACTATTTTCTGCTCACCTCTGAGTTTCAGCCAGTACTGCTGAGCGTTAGGGTTTGTACCACAGCATAGCATAAAGCCAGTCCCAGAGTTTTCCAGGCAGGGAACGTCCTGTACTGTCAGAGACACATGATATATAAGAACACACATATTTCATGAGTTACTAATCTATCACTTGAATTGGGGAAAAATAACTGGAACAAAGCCTGTGATTTTGTGAATTGCTTAGACTAGGCTTCATGTTTAAATATAATTTAAAGGTTTTCTTAAATGAAAAACATTGGTAACAGTAGAAGTGGCACATGTCTGCCACAGATTTGGGCCAACGGAGAGTCAGGGATCACCACAACATCAGATGCCAGGCACCGCCACACTCTTGGGTTGAGAGTGACTTTGGTGGTGCCGGCAGAGTAGGGCTTGCTTCTCCAAGTTTGCTTTGATTCCTAGGCCTTCCACTGTGAGCTCAAACTCTGCCAGTGCAGGAGAGGTCCTGGAGGAGAGATTGTTTCACCACAGACAAGCCCTTATTAAAGGACCAGTGCCAGTGTTTTTCTTTAAGAAAAATAGATACATAGATACATAGGTAGATAGATGATAGACAGACAGACAGACAGACAGATAAGCAAGTTAAATTACACTAAAGCAGGAGCCAAGGTTGACAAATATTAGTTCTTCAGGAAAAATAGCAAAAGATTTCATTTGAGAAGATGTAACTTTACAGAGTCACAAAAACAATCCAGTGCTACAAACTCAGAGTATTTGCGTCTGAGCCCTTCCGAGTAACAGGAGGTTCACGGTGTCTGCCATCCATGGACGGAACAGCCCTTGCTTTTTCCTCTACCCAGCCCCACATCTTTCCTCCTGAGCCCACCTCTTCCCCGTTTCACACAGTGCTGCATACGCTGTTGCTCCTGTGCTCCAAGGAGAACCACAGCAATCGCCTCCCTCTCAGGCCCTCCCTGGCAAGTGCACAGGCTCCAGGATACCCCAGCCCTAGGTCCTTCCATCCTGTGTTGGTGTAAGCTTTTTCTCAACCAAACCTAATCTCATACACACCACTAGAAATTTTTTGATAGGTTTTACTTTCCCACAAGGAAAAATTATTCATTTATTCACTGAGCATTTTTAAAGTGTGTGTCATTTGCCAGACTGCTCAGCAGCATCCTCATTGCTAAGAAGCGGTTTGCACAAGGTAAGCATTGGTATAAACATGACAGACTTGGACAGTCTAAGAGGACACTAAGTACTTGCTTTAGAAGGTTTGTGATCTCACTAGCCTCACAATTTCCTGTACAATTCACAAGAAACAGCATATAAATTGTATGACACCCTTTGAACTCCTAAAATTACATACTTATACATAATTTCTCTTCATTTATGTGCTTATACATAATTTCTCAGCAATATGTGCACTCCTCCAAGAGAAGAAAATTGCACCCTTATCTATTTATCACCTAGAATAGGTAAAGGATAGGTAAAGGATTTATTCCACCCACATGTGAACCAGTGAAATAATACTGTACTGTATAATAAAGTTCAATACTCAAGAAATAATTTAGCAACTACTCCTGTGTTGGGTTACTGCTTCTGTTATATGATATGACCTCTTTGGTCTGGGTTTTTGTATTGTTTTACTTTGTCTTTTGCATTATTGGGGATTGAACTCGTGACCTTCACAGTGAGTTATATTCCTGGCCCTTTTTATTTTCTATTTTGAGACAGGGTCTTTCAAAATCATTAAATCACCAAGGCTGGGCTCAAACTCACAGTCATCCTGCCTCAGTCTTCCAGAGTTCTAGGATCCAGGACTGCATCACCACACCCATGTGATCACATCATTTGTGAGTTTTATCTTAGACACACCCATGTAAAATAAGAAAATGAAGACCATAAACTGCACTCAAGACAGACTCAGATGTGGAGTCAAAAGAAGTGCCCTAAATTTGGAAAAGGCAGCAATGGGATTTATTTAAAAATTACAGGAGGGAGCATACAAAGAAACAGATCTTCCCTAAGGATGTGGCTGTTCAGTGATTCAGACTTTCATTTGAACACTAACTGATGCTTTATGGAACATTCTGTAATTATAATTACTTCCATATTATGTTCAGTGGAATATTTGGAAGCATGTAATTCATTCCTTCATTAATTCACTCAATGTTTAATGGTGTGCTTAACCCAGGTTTTGTTTTAGCTACTAGAAATAGGGGTAACTAAGAAGGTCTCTGCTACCTTCAAGTTCACCTGGTCTTGTGTTCACCTGGGGTCAGACATCTAAACAAAGACAGGTACCTATAACTGGAGACATGGGGGAGAGGAAAGAGAAAGGAAGGGCAGAAAAGGGAAGGGAATATTCAATAACCACAAACACTAGGTAGAGAATTGAAAGAAAACTGAGAGGGAGAGATAGTTGCTATTTTATAGGGTTCATCAAAGAGAGTGCAGGTCTAAATGACAACAGGGAATGAGCAAGATGTGATCTGGGATGAAAGAATTACAGACAGGAACTATCTAGCATAAGATCATAATCCCTAAACTAAAAATAAAAATCACAATTTAGAAACAAAATATCCACACAGAGAAACGAGTTGTTTCTGTTTCTGATCACTATCATTTCAAACTTTATTTAAAATCCCAGCGTAAGACTCTCACTATTGAATGATATAAAAATTTTAAATGAAAATTGAAACAGAGAGTTTTTAAAAAATCTTTGAGGTTACTGAAAATAATGTAGTCTGGCTAAATTGAAAGGAAATCATAACTACACCTTTAAGTGATTGTTTTGCCTACCATTCTCTTAATCTTTAATTCTTCTGGAAGGAGCTGAAAATTCTTTTTGGACTGACTACCAGCAGGCTCCAGAAACCTTGATCCAAAACTAAAGGGAAACTATCAGAATTCTAGCCAAGTATGTACAACCTTGGGGTCTCTTTCTTCACGGATGAGGACATCTGGTGAGCTTACAGCATCCCCTCAATCAACACAATATCCATGAGGCTACAACGATCATGACAGATAAGGTTTTCAATTTCTGAAACAATCACAGGCACTGAAAGGCCAGGCGAGACAGCTGACTTACAATCACTGATGAAATACCCCAGAAGAACAGCAGGCACCGAGCCACAACCCTCTGTTTCACACCATGCACCTGCACTTCTGTTGGAAATACGAATGAGATTGCATTAGAGAAAACTCCAATACTCTTCTAGCTTTATTCTAAGCAAGACTCCATACTAATGGGATACGAATACAGAAAAAATTGGGTTTATGTTATTCTTTCACCATTCTGGACATGTTAGTGCAATTAGATCAGTTAAGACAAAATGTCACCGAGCCTCTATATCTCACTCAGTTCATCTGTCTTCCACAGCTTCCATCCATAGAAGTCATTTTCCTAAACTTGCAAGAAAAGAGGATTAAGATAGCATCGAAGGAATTTGAAGTAGTATATACTAACTGCTGGACCACTCTTACACCCAGATCCAGTGGGAGGATGGACTTGTAAACAAGAGGTCCCTTAGTGTTGTCCTCTGTCCCTGCATCCGTGGCTCTTCCTAACCCCTTAGTTGAAGAGAAGCCCCACCTGGATGGTTCTATGGGACACAGCATTTACGGTGCCAACCATGAGCACAAAGCACATGACCTAACTGGCAGAAGAGTTTTCTTTCTAAAAAGGAAATGCAGGAGTTATTTCCAGGAAGTCAAAGTCCACTGTAACGTTCTAGAGCAGACACACTCTGATGAAGGACTTGCCCAGCCTACAGCCTCACTACCTCCTTTCCATCCTCAAAGAAGCCTTTTGTGCCTCTGAGCCCCTCAAGATAGAGCCTTCCCAAAAATTGGATTTCACTGAAGAACTGACTTTCACTTAGGCCTGCAAATTAATATCCAGTGGGTAACTTTTCAAAGCAGGATGAAAACTGGGTATCTCTGCCTGCATTTTGCATCTGTCTCCTTTATTCTGTGTCATTCCCTCCCACTTTCACCTTAGATTCTGGGAAAAACACATATGAGCTGTAAATATCTTGTGATAAGCTGAGTATGATGGTGCATACCTATAATCCCGCATGCGGGAGGCCAAGGCAGGAGGATCGCTGCAAGTTGAAACTACTTCAAGCTGTGAAAAACCTTGACTACATGGTACTGAGAGTCTGTCTCAAAAACTGAAAAAAAGAAAAAATCTCCCTGACCAATGTTGAGATGATTATCAGCTGGACTATGGTCAGACCAAGACTGCAGGAGGGAGCTCATGTCAGCTCCTCCCAGAGCAAGGCTAATAACACTGGTGCCATGTCTTCTTGGTACAGTTACTCTGGTTAGAGTTCTCTCCTGCCTCCTCACTGCCCATCTCTTCACTGGCATCTGGGGCCACGTGGCAGCACCTTGTCCTTTTAGACCCCTGGACACAAGGCCATTACCTGAAACCCTTCTAACACTTTGAGGAGGTAGACCCTCTACCTGCTTCCTGGCCAGCTTTTCAATAAACCTGATTCCTTCCCACCAACTCCTATAAGCCAAGTTTTGTTCACTTTGAGTAATGGCCCATCTAGCTGTTTGATTCCAGAAACATACTTGGGGATAAAAAGCAAGAAAATAGAAGTAAGAAATGAAACATCGAAGAAAGTATCAACTTGGAAATTAATTGAACTCAAATTTCAAAAGCCTGGGTAAAGATGGCGAGTCATGTGCCCCCAGAAACACAGGTCCCAAGAGTCAAACCGCAAGCATGAGGCAGAATGCTGCTGAGTCGTCAGAAGTGAGGACCGCGTGAATCTGAAGGCAGCCCTGGCACCAGCAACAAAAAGGAGACTCAGAAACAGAGGTGACAGCTGTCTCCGACAGTTCCTTAAACACGTCCCACAGGAACACTTGTCTCATTATTTATATTTTCTTTTAAAATAACAACTGCAGCTTTTTTTATTTTTTGCTAAAAGGTGACAGAATGAATGCATATTTACTTAGTTCCTCTCCCAGAAACTCACAGAAATGGATGAGAACTACCCGAAACTAGAGCCTGAAAACGCTCATCCAAGGTGAATTCAGAGAATGGAAATCCACCCCAAACCCTGCACTTGTAAAAGGGGGGCAAAAATCATACAGGAGGAACTGCAAATATCAATTCAACACATACCTATTGAGCAATTACTGTATGCTGACACGGTTTTGAAGGTGTGCTATTTTATACTTACCGTGTATTTTCTGAGCCTAAAAAAAATCATGAAAAAAACCTGTAGGTAGGAAAAGACAATCAATAGAAGTCAAAGATACGCTTGGTTAAATTAATGAACTCTAAGACAGCGTCTTAGTTTCTTCTCTTGTTGCTGGGACAAAAATACCCAACACCTGCAATTTAAAGAAGGAGAAGCTTATTCTGGCTCTCGGTTTTTACAGGGGTCAGCCCACAGTTGACTGGCTCCAAGCAGGACAGCTCAGCGCAGGGCATTTGCGGAGGAGAGCTGCTCACACCAAAGCAGCAGGAAAGCAGAGGCAGTGGGAGGGGGAGCCTCCAAGAGCCTTCTAAGCCCTTCTAGGCCACACACCCAGTGACTCCCCCCTTCTGACCAGATTCCACCTCCTCACAGCACGGCAGCTATAAACCATGAACTAACCCCCTGGTGATCATCACTTCCTCATGCTCTAATCACTTCCCAAAAGCCCCGCCTAGGAACATATGAAGCCTTGGGGAGACATCTAGACATAAACCGTAACAGTCAGCCAATGAAAAGCTTTGACAGTGAGTTTTTCAGTGCCGCCACCTACCCCTCCTCCTGCCAGAGTGAAGAGCCGAGCAGGAGCGCTGAGCTGGAGAGGATGGGCTCAGGACAGGGATCCTCCTGTGAAACAGCAAAGAATGTGAGGACAAACACTTCTGAAGCAAAGACCCCTTATTTTGTTCCCCTGCCCCTCTAGCAGAGGATTAAGAAGGGTTGAAATCTAACTCTCAGGGCCCAGGAGCACAATTTTAAGGTTCTCAAATATATTGAGAGAGAGAGAAAGAAAAGGGGACAAAGGGAAGAAGGGAGGGAGGGGGAGAGAAAGAAGAAAGAAAAAAGGAAGAAATTCATGAGATCAACTGAGGAATAAGACAATGAAAGAAAGTGAAAACATTTCATAATGACAACTAGAATGGTAGAAGGAAGAAGTAAAATCAGTGTTGGTAAACAGAGTCAGAAACATAGATGATTACATAGAAGGTCACAAACTATAAAGGAAAATAAAAATGTATAAAGGTAATACTATGAAATAAATACAATGTCTATCTAACGTAATTATAGTCCCAGAAAAAAAAGTCAGTATAAGTGGAAAAGAAAAATATAGAATTATAACAGAAAGTCATTTTCTGAAATAAAAGAGAACAGGAACGCACAGATTGAAAGGGCTAAATGCTACACAAGTAAAAGTTATTAGCAAACCACTGAAACAGAAACATAGTGAAGCTATTGAGCTTCAAAGAAAAAAGTTCATAAGTAATTAGGCAAAATAAACAGAATGCATGAAAGAAAAATCAAGCTAAACTCATAATTTTCAGCAGTTCTAAATGCCAGAAGACAATTTGAGTAATGTCTACAGAAGGAGGGGAAAATTTTTGTTCTTAATCTTCTTAATTATACCATTGACCTTTTGTGGTCTATCCTGTAATCAGTCTTTGAATATGTTCCATGAGTTCTAAAAGAAATAGTGTTCTCTGGTTACCCATGGAACATTTTAAAACTAGTATACAGCAGACAGGAAAGTAAACCTCAGCATGACTTTTAATGGAAAGGGTACAAAATAAATTTTCTGATCACAATGCAATAAAGGTAGAAATCCACAAGGAGGTAAACACTAAAAACCCAAACACTTGAAAATTTACACAATAATCTGTACTCTTGGGTCCCCGAGAACATCACAAGTTAACACCTAAGGCATTAGAAATGACAAGCATGAAGTTAACACTTACCAAAACCCAAGGGGAAAAACTAACCCTGCATCACAGCAAACTCTACGGTCTGAAACACACATTACCGAGAAAGAAGGAGATGGAGGGGAGGGAGAGGGGAAGGAGGCGAGGAAGAAGGAGATGGAGGGGAGGGAGAGGGGAAGGAGGCGAGGAAGAAGGAGAAGAAGAAGAGAAGGAAGAGGAAAGGGAGGAAACTCTTACATTTAAACTGGAAAAATAACAAAATATATGTAAGAACCAATCAATTAAACAGTGACGGATATATTGAATAACTTGAATAAATTTCAACAAAAGAAGCCAGATCTCCATATAGACTCTAATATCTCTGTATTAGAAGTGTGAGAATGGCCCGCTGTAATTTACGGCAGTAGAAATCAGCAGAGTGAACGCCTCTTGAGATGGGTGCCGTGGTATTCATGGAGAAACGGCAGGAAACGGCTCTCTGGGACAAAGAAAAGTTCTATAACTTCGCCTGAATGCTGATGGACGAGCAAATGCACAAAGGCAATAAGCCATTAGCTTGTACCCTTGAGAATGTGTGGCTATTATGTTAGTAAATAATATTGGGACTTACAAAAACAAATTTTAATTTAAAAACAGTAAGTACGGAATGAGAAAGTGAAACTCATTGCTACACACCAGAGCTAACGCTTCGGAAGAGAGTCAACAAAGGCAGCGTCTTAGTCATTGTTTCGGTCAACGGGACGCGTTTTAAAGGAGGAAAGGTCTAGGCGGGCGCGTGGCTCAGTCCAAGGCAGACAGGGCAGGAAGGAAGGGTCAGGTAGAGAGAGGAAAGCCGTTCCTGTCGCGGAAGTCAGGAAGCAGCAGGAGAAGAAGGGAACCCGAGGAGGGAGAGGCGCCTTTCCAGGTCAGCCCCTGGGTCCCTTCCAACCCGACCCCACCGCTGAACACCACACTCAGCTTTGCGTGCATTAGTGTGTTTCTCCGCGGGTGAGTGTGGTCCGTCCTCCAGCGCTTCCATCACCTTCCAAAGCCCCACCTCTGACTCACCAAGAAAAGGAAGGGAGGGGGAAGTAGAAACAATTGAGATGCATTGTGGACATGTATCAACTCTCCACAAAGAATGTAATCATTCTGTACTGCGCACATGTACTAATGGAAAAATTTTTAAACAATTTCGAAACAAGGTCTCATTAAGTTGTCTAGGCTGATTGCAAACAAGTAATCCTCCTCTTAGCTTCCTGTATGTCATCCTTGCCGAGGGGCCATGCTCACCTTCTCTGTATCATTCCAGTTTTAGTATATGTGCTGCCAAAGCGGGCACTCAGCTTCCTGAAAAGCTGCAATGCTGGGCATGTACCACCATGCCTGCCTCAGATCTTCATTTCTAGCGCAGGGCTATTTATCTTTTCAATCTGAAGCACGTAGGTCCAAACCACTTAAGTCGATAGAACTGAGATTTCTGCATGTAATGAGCTCCACTGAGCTACAGGATACTTCTGGTAAATGCGAGTCTCAGTTCTTCCCTAAAGCAATGGGGACAAGAAGAAGAAATTGATTTGAATATAACAATAATTAGCCAGGCATGGTGATGCATGCCTGTGGTCCATGGGGGAGGGGTGGGGCAAAAGGTTCACTTAAGCCCAGGAACTTGAGGCCATCCTCAGCAAATTGTGAGACTCCATTTCAAAAATGGGTTACTGTGTGAACATTCAAAAACATTTTTTTTTAAAAAGACCCACTTCCACATGAGGCTTTGTGGAGACATTCTAGATGTAAAACATTATCTACATATAACCTACTATACTACCAAGGGTTTACCAGAAAGGGAAATAGTGCCATTTAAAAAATCCTAACAGTGTTAAAGAACAGTAGATATTTTATTTCTGAAAATGTTGAAAACCAGGCCCCATAGAAAACCTATACAAAACAAAAACATACAAGAAATTCCAGTTTTCAAAGAAGTAATCCTCGTAAAATCATTGATATCTGGCATTGATATCTGGATCAAATATCTCAAATTTTCAGACTCATATGAATAGTACCAAAGGGTCTCAGATTTAGCGAACAAAATTACAGGCTGCCTATTTGTATTCGGACATACTTATTCTAAGAAAAGAATTCATTGTTTACTCCAAATTCCAATTTAACTGGGCACCATATATTTTACCTGTCCACTATAATAAGACCAAATGCAGAAAGACAGCCTTATTATTCCCTTTAGGGACCAAAGAGAGAAGCAATGGCTTAAGAGGAAAATGGTTTAGGTGGAAGAGGATGATGTGTGTACAATGGCTCCTCCCCAGAAATTCTATGATATCACTTAAAAATGATGATAAAATGATATGAAACTTTGAAAGAGGCTGGCCTTAGACATCTCAGTAGAAACATTCATTGCCAAAAGATGACACTAACAATATATCCAAAGTTCTGAGGGATCATGAAAATCAAGGGGCTAGATGGGAAAGGGCTGATCGATTACAGTGTTCCCAAAATGAGCAAACTCGGGTGTAAGGCGCTTGCAAGGCCTCCCTGCAAATCCCACTGAGCACAGGAAACAAGACAACTGAGGTGAGTACAGAAAGTTTGAAAGAAGCATCACCGGTAAGAAATTAAAGCATCAATTATGGTAATACAGTGAAAACTGGAAAGTATGAGTAAAAAGTAAACAAAGTAAATTTGATCATTTTAAGTAGCATACAATTAATAAAATGAGATGCAAAGAGAATTCACTAAAATGCTGTCAAATTCTAGATAAAGCTAATATAAGTATAATAAATTAGGGCTGGGGATATAGCTTGGTGGAACAAGAGCCTGCCTGGCAAGCAAAGGTCCTGAGTTCAATTCCCAGCACCAAAAAAAAAAAAAAAAAGTATAATAAATTAAATCATTCTTTTTCATAGCATTGCTTTCCTTATACACAGGCATCTTTCAGAGACTCATGGTTTATGATAAAAAGTTCTGCCCTACTTGTTCCTTACTTTTGAGCAGTTTTTTTCATTTCACAGTATCTGTTGTACCTTTCAGATTTAATGTATTCTCTCAGGTTCTTACACTAGAGAGACAATACAATGTTTAATCATGCGGGTCTGATTTTTTTCACTTGAGTATGGTCTCTGGATGAGGGAAAGGGGAAAATCAAACAAGAACGAAGAGAAAAAATATATATGTATATACAAGGATAGCTGGGATAATTGTACTGCTGGTCAATTGAAAGGAACAGTTAAATTTAAATGCTTGAATTTTTTCTTCTTTTTAATTTTTTGGAACAATTTTGCAAGCTTATATCTGCTAATCCGAACAACTAATTTGAAGACAACAATATGCAACATAACAACCATTGTTGAATTCTTATCATCTTGTTTAGTGAAACTCTGTATCATTTCTAATGGGATTTTTTTTATTATTTTTTATTCTCTTTAAAAAATAAAAATATTTCTATCCTAATTTCTCGATTGTCTCCAATTTTATTGCTTCAATTATTTGTTTTTATTCTGACAGAATTAATTTTATTCAAATATTTTTATTTAAAATGAATAAACTTTAATAAATGAAAATTTTAAACAATTGAACTATGGTCCCATGTTTGCAAAATTACTTCCATCTAAATTTTATTTGTTCAGCAAACACATATGATCAATTAAGCACCTCCTATGTTCCAGGCAAACTTTTCTGTCCCCACACACATCAAGAGGTATTTGCTATATCCATCAAATATTAATTATGTTCATTTTTGAGTGATGGAATTTAGAGTGAATCTGGTTTGTTTATTGTTTTTTTTTTCTTTGAAACCTGAATCTTGGGGCCCAGGATGCAGCTCAATGGCACAGCATCTTCCTGGCAAGCATAAGGCCCTAAGTTTGATTCCCAGCACCAAAGAAAGAAAAAAAGAAACTTGAATCTCTTATGAAGAATAAGAATCTTTTTAACAAAAATAATAAATTATCAAAGAACGTGGAGGAGGAAAGAAATGGCATTTAATTTTTAAAAGCCAACATATATCAAAACCTAACAAAAATGTACAAAAAAGGACTAACATATATATTTATCAATATTGAACACAAACCCTAATGAAAGCATAAGCTAACAGAGTGAAATAATACAGTGAAAGAAGGGCACACCACAGCCAAACTGTTTCACTCCAAGAATGACAAAATAGTCACTACATATTAATGGACTTAGAACTGAAAGTTTATTTAAAGTCTACAGATCATATAATCTTATCAGGTACTAACCGTATTTTGTAAAATGCATCCTTCCCACCAGATATCATTGCTAGCAATTTTTCAAATTAATAACACCAGAAGAAAATCAAAGCTGTTTTAGATGCAAGTGAAAAAACCACTTAGAGGGCAGAACGATCCACCCTGTGGGATGGGGCCGACTGCCATGGGAATAAGAAATGAGAAATGGTCACTGGGGCTGATGCGGCGGAGTGACCCAAATGAAAACTGCTTCCGCATCATGGTGGAGATAAAGTGTCAACTGATGTGTCTGGGGCAAGAGCGAAAGAAGAAAAGTGGAGGCGACAAGCGTGGACAGTCTTTTGAAAAGTTACACAATAAAGAGGAGAAAAGTGACATCATTGCTAAAGGAGGGTGTGAGCGCAAGGAAGGACAGATTGAAATACACCTGGATGGCGATGCCATGAAGAAGAAGAAAGACTACCGCTGCCAAGAGAGGCAGAATGGGCCAGAGCCGAGGCCTCGAGCAGCAACAGCACAGCTGGCCTTAGGGAAAAGCAGGCGCAGTTCATCCTCAGTCAAAAGAGCAAGGGAAGCGCACGGAGGTGCAGGTGCAGAAGGGCTGGAAGATCTGATGCTGCGGATAAGATGAATTCTGCACTCATTATGTTCTCAATGAAGCAAGAATCTTGGGTGAAAGGGAAAAGAGGGGAGGTGCATTAAAGGTCTGAGGAAGACAAAGGTGAGACACTCTTCTGGGGCCCTGTAAGCGCAGTGAAGGGAGGGGCATAACTGAGATTGCTGGGACCTGTCGAGGGCCCTCGGGTCACAGAGGAAAAGTAAGATCAGTCGCCACGCTGAGGTGTTTTGTCCCAGGTGTGTTTACGCAGAATGGATAAAACTGGGCTCCAGCAGAGCTGAGCCTTGTCCAGGTGAGTACAACGGAGAAAGAAAGAGGCACAAGTGTGAAGGTGGGTGCAAGGAAAGGTCTACATTGAGTTAGGGGCCAGGTGAAGGTAACAAACGGTGAGAAATTCTGCACTCAGCAGAGGACAGGTCTGAGTATGATCACAAATGCTTCAAATTGTTTATTAGAATAAGAGGGAAAGACAGCGAGTAGACGGTCAGGGAGTGCGATGCTTAAAATGGAGATAAGATAAAAGGGTGGAGAAAAAGGGCATTAGAAATGAGGAAGATAAGTTACTAAGAAACAGCGACAATGGTTGGCCATCTCCATCCTACTCAGTCCAAACCGCGAAGCTGTGAGCGGTAGGGTTACTTGTTCTGCATGCATGCTGCTCGTTGACCCTATGAGCCCCTCACGCCTGCCCTCCCATGCATCACTCTGAGCTGACGCCTCTCCAGTCTTCCTAAAACCTGCCAGGACCTTCACTTCCGTGGCCCAGAATGCTTTCCCACATCATCAGCTCGCTGCAAATGTCACCGCACAATCCAGAATCACCCCATTCACCCCAATGCACATTTCCTGTCTCCTTTCCTGCTTGCTTTAGCCCATTGCCCTTGTCACAATCTAAGGTACACACTTTATTTAGTTTTCTGGATTACTCTCCACCTCTCCCAGGAGCCCATAAACTCCATGAGAGCGGTGATCCTTGTCTCTTGTTCACTGCTGTGTCCCCAGCAGTGAGAACAATGCTTAACAAACGAGGTGATCTGCAAACATTTGTTGAGTGACAGAAAGGAGTGAGGAAAGAAATACATGGGTTTCTCTAGTCTTTACTAAGCTGGGGAAGACCTAAGTTGATCCCAGAGTAATACGATACCTTTTTAATGTATCATTTACTTCTGTGTAAAGTTAAGCATCTATAAAAATGTTCTATTTTTGAGAAAAATGTGTTTATTAGAAGAAACTTCTACATGCAATACAAAATCTCCCTGGGACTGTTTAATTTTAGCTTGTCCACCTCTCTGAGCTATTCCTGTAAAAATAGTTCTCTCAAGAGTCTTCTGCAGTTTTCAATGGGGTACATACTTTCCAATGAGAATCAGAGCTGCAACCAAAATCTAAATTTAGAAAAGGAAATTTTTGTTTTTGTTGCTGAAGAATATATCTAATAGCAGTTTTTTAAAACTCAAGGTTTTTTATCTAAGCCCTCCAGATTAGTATGGGAAGTTATGCCAGAAATATTCCAATGTAGATTCATAAGAGTAACTAACAATGAATTTATTCTTAAACTCAAGGCTATTTCCAAGCTAGATAAAAAAATTTGGTAAATTTCCATATGGAAAGTATGCAAGAGGGGTCCCAGTTTTGAAATGCAGTTTAAACTCCTTGTTTTCTGGCATTCTCATAACCACATGTACACTAACGATGGATCCAGACCTTCAGAGCCAATAATACAAGCAGCCTAACTCTTCTTCAGCAAAAAAATAGCTAACTTGTGGGTTTTTCAGGCACTGCATTAATGTGCCCCACATAAAAATGAAAATCTCAAAAAGTTTTCCCCTTCTCATCTTCCTCCCCATCAGCTCCTCTTCTCTGGCCAGTTATTTGCCCTGCTGGACCTTGTATCCTCAGTGGAGAATCATTGTACAGGACAACCCCAGTAGCATGTCCTGGGTTAGAGGTAAGCAGTTAATCTTGAGTACAAGACATGGACATCCCCTGAGCCCATTCCACTCTACTCATTTAGGAAGCCAGCAGCTCCTCTGAAAGACAGAAGTGACACTTATCACCAAAATAGGCATAGAACTCAGTCTTCTAGTTCAAAGGCAATGTAGTCTACTGCAACAAACAATAAGTGATCAGAGGGTTATCCATTCCTCTTCAGTTATTGGTAACAGTTCATTGATTTTTAAGGAAGCAAAACTGACCCTGGATTTCTAAGTCATGGAAAAGCTACTCCACATAAACCCATGAAGAACAGAAACTGTTGTCAAAAATTTCATACCTAGACTAAAAAGCAATGGCAGCTTCCTTCCTTATGATATGCCCACCCCACTGAAGGTGTAGATGTCCTGCAAACTTAAGTCATTTCTTTCAACCTGAATCATGAGGACACCTGCTGGTCAGGTCTGTACAAGTCATTGTGATTGACTGTTCCAATGGACCATATGAAAGGGAAAGTGTTGTTCCCTAAAGGAAAAATGGGATGAAACCAAGAAACTGGTAAGCAAATGCAGTGATCTACTGCAGCCCCTGTTCTAAGCAGCCTGCCAGGAGGTGCATAAGTATGATGCCCAAGAGGTTTTATGGCCACACCCCGGGGGAGATCTACCCCAGAGGAAGGGGTTACACGCAGCACGGCAGCCCTGGGAGATCATCCCAGCAAAGTAACACTGATTCATCCCATTGCAGGCATCCTGGTGACAACAGCAAGACACAGACTAGGTTGGTAGCAGAGGGGAGCAGAAGAAATTTCACGTGAGAAAACACAGAAGACCTCATAAGAGAACTCCAAAAGAGTGGAAAGCTTGGTAAACTTGTTGAGGTCCCACCCACAGGCGGGAAGAGCTGTTTTGTTCATGAAATTGAGAGCTAATGTAGAGGCACATTTCACTAGAAAGCATTGAGTCACTACTCGTAGTTCTTTTGGGCCCTTCACGAATAGGGAAGAAAGGTAGCTTAGTTCCAGGATCGTGTCTATTTATTTATTGCTCTTAAAATAGGACATTGCTGTTACTAACAAGGTGGTAGCAGTTCTCTCTTCCCCAAAATATCCAGATGTTGAAGCCCGATGGCACCAGGAAAAGAGCTGCCATATATGTATCTCCTTCCTCCTGTGGGAAGAATGAAAGCTCAGATAATTTCCAAGTTCAAAACTCTTCCTCAGCCACACCTCCCACGGTCATACTCCTCAAGGGTATGTTACATCCTAGGTCAGCTCAAAGGAATGAAGAAGTGGACCTTGGTATGAATCACACAATGGCTTCAAATCCTTGCCTCCCTCCAGTCATGTCACTGCACATTTCATATCCAGAACACTCAGTCAAAATGAAAGCCTAGAGAAAGATGACGGGAGAAAGAATTTTAATTATAAAACTTGAAGACAGGAAGAGAGTAAAAAGGAAGAAGTCACACACGTGCACTTATTGTGCCTAAATCATGGATGTGTTGGCCATTGGATAACAATTATAAACTTTAAGTCTTCTCTCTTTTTTTGCCCTTTTTAATTTTTGTTTTAATTATTGACACAGAGACTCACTAAATTGCCCAGGCTGGCTTCAAACTTGGAAGCCTCCAGCATCACCCTTCCAAAGTTTTGGAATTATACGCGTGTTCCAGCTCCTTAAGTCTTTTTAAAACATTAGTTAATTCAGCCTCCACCTTGCCACCTAGAAAAGACCTACTTTGTAAATTTTTTTACTAGTGTGTGTTTGCAGTACATGGTGTTTACATTCATTGTAGAGAACAGGTACATGTACTTAAACATATTCTGATTCTTTTACTATCTTCCCTCCCCATTCTCCTCCCTCCCTTCATCTCTAGATCCCATTTCCACATTGACTTTTTCTTCTTTTTTTTTTTAGTTTTGAGTTCATGTTTGTGACCCATCATGATTATGTTTTCTGTGGGTAGTTGGTACATGTACAGGACACATCTCAAATCTTTCAGCATTCCTTTCCCCTCCCTCACCTTCAGTCTCATGATGCCTTTCCCATTTGTAAAACATCTGACTCCGTTTCCTTTCATACATTTTTATTTTGTTCTTTACTCTATCTGTACTTTGAATTTCTCCCAAGAGAAACCATTTAGCTTGTGTGTCTCACTTAATTGACTTAAACTTATGTTCTCAAGGCGAATCTCTTTTCCTACAAATGTCTCAAATTTATAGCATTCCATTCTATACAGATATCATATTTTCTTATCTCTATAGATATCATGTTTATCTATTCATCTGCTGATGGGCGTATAAGCTGCTTCCCATGTTTAGCTATTATGAACTGTGTGTGTGTGTATATATATATAAAACTGTATACATATAGATATAGATATAGATATAGATATAGATATAGATCTCACTATGATATGATGTCTTTAACTTTTTGGGGAAGATAGCTAGAAAGGGAATATCTGAGTCAGGTGGAATTTCTATTTTTAGTTTTTTGAGAAATTGCCATGCTGATTTCCATAATGGTTTTACTAGTTTACATTCCTATCAGCAACACAGAAGCATTCTTTTTTCCCACAGCCTCATCAGCATTTATTGTTTGATTTCTTGACAACGACCATTCTTTCTGGAGTAAGATGAAATCTCAGTGTTGCTTTAATTTGCATTTCTCCAATATCCAGTGAAGCTGAACATCTTTTCGAGTATCTGTTAACCATTTGTATTTTTTTCTTCTGAGAAGTATCTATCTCAGTTGCCCATTTTTGACAGCTCTTTTATTTGGTAGGTCTATTTCTTTTAGTTCTTTATATATTCTAGGTATTAGTACTGTCCATAGGAAGAGTCTTCTTGACTCTGCAGTATAACTTGCTCCCAAAAGGTAAGCCAGGTACATTATTACAATCTCTAGAACAGTACTAGCAAAAGAGTGCTTCCTTTCACAGCTCTATACATGCTCTGTCATGTTTTTTAAAGATATAGTAAATAACATTCCTATATTGCACGTAAGAGGTTGTTCCAAAGGAGTTGCTGGCAAATGAATGATCTTCTTGCCTCTGCTACAGAACATTTAGGAAAGATTCTTAACTTGGCCACTCATATAAGCAGTCATAGACCAAAGACGTGTCAGAGGTAAGAGCATTTCAAAGCTCCTAATACTGTTTAATACTAGCTCCATGTTACTAAGAAGATTGCACTGACTTGTAAAAATAATCTACTTCACCTTGACTTTACTAAATTAGGAATCCTTTGCTAAGGTGAAGACCTTAGACTTCATTTCACCTCTATATCCAGGATTTACTGTCTATACAAACTTAGCTTGTGTTGGTGGGTAAGCTAAATATTTGCCATAGATTATCACTGATCAGAGTCTAATTTCTCCACACTTTAAAAAAACCTAGCTTCCAATATGAATCGTTATGGAAGTTCAGTTCTCAAGCCTTCTAGATATCACCCTGCAGAATCTTTAAGGCATCTCTGAAAGACAAGTTCAAAGATAAAAATTAGGATGCAAATCACATGAAAGTCTAAGGGTCTCCTCAGGCAGAGTTAAAAAAAGCACACAGCAAAAATCATGTTCACAAGTTCTGGGAGAAAATAATGAAAGACATTCTATGCATGTTTTATATTGTTTTGTGTCTCTCTTATTGCTGTAGAATTGAGCACTAAACAACTTAGGATAATAACATCAATAAAAGTACATTTAACCCATGAGAGCACTAATAATATATGTATTAAAAAATAAACATTTCCTAAGAAACACACAATTTCATTAGACATAGCACATTCCTTGAGACCTTTATGTTTTCCAGGAGGATTGTGAAATGGCTTTATGATTGTGGCATCATAACTGCTTATACTTTCTCCAAGTAAGTCTTCACTGTCTCATAATTATTATTGAGGTTTGATGAATCCACATGGAATCTGTGTGCTATTCTAACAAACACACACACACACACATACACACACACACACACACACACACACAGAATCTCATGTTAAATCATCACTAAATATACAAAATTCTGCATTGTACAACACAAAAATACCTTCTTACTAAAGAATACAGAAGAGACAAGGGTTGCTAGGCAACCACCTAGCAAAAGCTTTAGCATCCCAGGTAACAAAGGGACTATGCTGCTGCCACCACCTGAAAGGTCTTGCTTAAAGAAAGCAACAAAAGAACACAGAGGAGGAGTTGAAATACAGATCAAAAGCACTGCTATTCTGTCAGGATTGTACTTGAGCATATTTTATAATTTTAACATGTTAATTTACAAACTAAGTAACATAGATCTTTCCACTATTCAAAATTCACCTGGTTTTGCTGAACAGCTCTGACCACGTATCTTCTCTGTGGTCTGATGGACATACTATGCACAAGTTTTCTACACACAGGGTCCACGTGTCAGAGGTAAAGTCACCTTTGATAGCCTCTGAATTTGACTCTCTTCAGTGTTCCTCAGACTCCCAGGTATCCATTTTCTGAGGCTGTTTTCATGGAATTAAATGGACGCAAAACTATACCTTGGTGAGGATTTGTTCAAATATCTGGTTTCCTATTTCTGCCCCTTGAAAGAGGACAGCTAAGAGAGGAACCTGAAGAAGGATCCAAGGTCTGAACTTTAGACCGAGCAGCTCTGGGTGAGGACAGAGCTGGCCGGACCAATGCCCAGCACTCCGTCACAACCAGCACTGCTACTGTAAGGATATAATGTTCTTATCTGGGGCACAAAGCAGTGGACAGTTAAGTGCACGGTGTAGAGCCAAAATACCTCGTTTACACTGGTTCTACCCCCTACTAGCCTTGCAACCTTTGGCAAGATGCTTAGTGTGCTAAGTGTCCGTTAAATCCTTATCTGTCAAAGGAGGGTACAAAAGAAAACCCAGAAAAACAACCCCCCCAAAAAAATCTTGCCTATCCTATATCATTCACCCAATAATTTAGATAATGTGTGTAAAACTCTTTGTAGTATTAACATAATAATGAAGATCAATAATGAAGGGTTTCATGTCATTTATTTAAATACTTTAAGGGTACTCATCAACTAAGTATCCATGTATAATGTTTTGCTCCTGCATACAATGTAAACACATGCACTGTGAAGGAACAAATAGCATTTTTGATGAATGGAGACAGATTCCCGTACAAGGAGGTCCCTGGATACTGACCTACACATTTTGCCATCCTCCATCACCCGGGGCGTGTTCTTAAAGCAATGGGAAGCCCCCCCAAGTAAACAGAATGGTAAACATATCTTGACTATACTTGAGTTTACATAGGTCAAGCAACATCAGATAATGTATACAAGGTCACCATACTTCAGGTCACCTGGGCACTATCCAAAGAATATATGCAGAACCATGAGGAAAACTTCATGAGTAGAAAATTAAGAACCACCCTGGAGCTTGTGATGTTTCCACAGGCTCAGCCACAGGAGTTCATACAATTTAAATGCACATTTAGAGAACTGAAATTTTCTAAGACATAAAGGATGCAATTAGTGAAAATAGGGAATAAAAACAGACAGATTCAAGATAGGATGTTAAAAGAAAAAGTAATAAGCAATTTGTACAAAAGAAAAAACTTGACAAGAAGAAAAGTATAGCACTTTTGTTATTAATAAAAGAACTCTATTGCTTTTACTGTCTTTTTAGTGAACTGAAAGATTCAGTAATTAACTATGTTTCTGAAGAAATTTGACTATAATTTGCTCATCTCATTTGAAAAAGACTTTGGAAGCAGTATGCACAATCAATGCTTTCACCTCTCTAATGACAACTTACAACATTTAAAACTTTCTCTTGTTAACTTTCCTCTGTACCTAGCCACATACCACCTACATCTATCAGTCAGATATTGAGCCCTAAACGCTGATCCCAAAGTTTGCCTCAGCCCTATCTGACTGCCATAGCTGAGTCAAGCATAGAGCAAAGGAGGCACAGAAGTCCCAGGAGCTGTGCTGTTCATATGCACAATTACACAACTCAGGACTACTGATGACCTAAAGAACATTCTCAAAGATGGAATATTTTGTCAAAAATTCCAGATTATGTTGATGGGATAGAGAATGATTTGGTGAAAAACCTGGTCACTGATTTTTAAGAAATCATTGTCCACTCTGCATTTACCTTGCGAGTCTATAAACCAAGCACAGTGAATATCACCACCACCACCCCCCCAAACTCCATCTAACGTAAACGCCAAGGCAAGGCCTCCGAAGGGAGGCGCAACAGTGAGGACACCACCGGATGGCGCGCAGGAGAACGGCGACATCTTACCACCCTTCAGCTCCACTCAGACACCAGTGCTCTTACTGGATGTATCTTCCAGCTTGGAAACTGCAAGAAGGTGACATATGATTGCTCCCCTCATGGTGTTAGGATGCTTGGTGACACTTTATTCTCCTTGCCATGCTGGAGCTGCTTCCTTGCATCCCTCCGTGGAATAACACTCACTCCCATGTGCCTGTGGTGGCCTGCATGGCCCCTTCTTCACAGTGACTTTCTCTTTCATGGGCAGTGATAACGTGTACCACGTTACCTACTTTAAATCCCCAAACAGAGAGATTTGGAGTTCAGCCAATAGATAAAAAAAGCTGTAGTGGGCAGTGGGAAGGGCTGCCACCACCCTCTCAGAAGTGAAGCCCACGTTGTCTGTCCCCTACAGAGGTTGCCTCAGCTGTCTCCCCCAAGGTCATGTCCCCTCCCTGGCTAGCTAAGAATGTTGATAGAGAAGGTCAAGGCCAAATGCTCTTATTTCAACTTGAGCCCTCTCTGGAGCCAACCCATCTCCAGAACTTCTTGTGATGTCTGCATCAAGACTGTGTCACCATTTAGCTTCTTTTCTGCCCTCTCCCCTCCTTTGCCTCTGCCCCCTCCCTGCCCCAGAGGCTCAGCTCAGCAGCATTTGGACCGATTTCTCCCGCATTGATCTCCACCTCAGTATCTGCTTCTTGGAAATCTGGTCAGTGACAGAAAATGAGCCAGCATGGCACTTCATATCTTCATGCCAAGCCATGTAGATTGTCACCCACCAGCTGAAATACTGACCATCTTCTATCAAGTTCCAATTCCTGGTTCCATAAGCTGTTGCCTGGAGGACAGATGCGGTTGTGCGGTGAGGAACACCATTTTCCAGGCAATGGGAACTCCTGGGGTGTGGCTATGGGTGTGGGAATAACATATTTGACATGTTTGTACATTCTCCTGGTTCCATGATCCATCGTGTGACGCCTGCATGCTTGCCTCTTGAAAGCTATCATCACCTCCTCTGCCTTGCAGAGACCCTTGCCTATGCAAGAACTCAGAGTAAAAACATCTCAACTTGACTATCTAAAAATATTCACTTTTGAGTTTGAAATGTTTATTGCTAGCCATGACAGAAAAACAGAAAGAAGATATATAAAATAGCAAACATAATTAATACCTTCAGAAGAGCTGCTAAAGAGGTTTCTAGAAATTCCAACTTATGATTGCATTAATTAAAGACACTCCACAATACTTCTCATAAAAATGATTTGAAACCCCTTCCTCTTCACATTAGCATCAACTGTATCTTTATTAAGAAAAAATACTTTACCATTTTGCTAAAAACAATGTGGACTCATTATAAAAATTAAAGTGATATATAAAAGTCTAATGAAGAAACAATTGCCCCAAAATAGCCATGTAATATTCTAGCTTTCTGTTTGTTCATACAGCCAGGAAGACTGGCTTTCATTAAAGTAGAGTCACTGTATGCAAGCTATTTTAATGTAAAAATTATTCCTAAATATTTTAGCTAAAAGACAGGAAAGAAACAAAAAAGAAAGCAAAGTAAAATTGAAATAATTTCTAATATTAAGTAAGTGTGGCTCCATCTTATGAAGTATTTCCTAACTGAGTACTCTTGGGTCAAAAGGTGAAAATGAAAAACTGAAGATTAAATAATTTTAAGAACATGTTTCAAATGTAGGTGCTTCAGTGAGTGACTTGCTGTCAGGCACGCATGAAGAGCAAAGCAGATCACCACCTCTTCCCCATCTCCCCCTTGCTTGACTCAGGTTATATGATTAGCTTCACATTATAATTGTTTCTTCTTTCCCAATCTCTGTTTCCTCACTTTTTGATTATAATACAAGTTTTGGCTGAGCGTAAGACATTCCTGCTAAAGACTACATGTCTGCGTTTCCTTAAGGCTACATGGCCCTGCTTCTTTTGCAAGGTAGGTGTAGTCCCCTGACCAAATTCTGGGCAAGAAGATGTTATAGATACAGTGGAAGCAGTTTTTGGACTATGCCTAAACAAAGAGGATACCCTGCCTATGGCCCTTTCCACCTTTCCAGTCTGAAATGCTCACAGGGTGGTGGCAGCTGAATCATTCATGTGGGAACAGGAGAGTTCTGCTGATGGTGGTAGAAAAATGAGGCGGTAGAAGCCTGGCTACTCCGCACACTTCACCAGTCCTGCTTACCCACCCAGACTTCCATGTCCCAATGAAACACATTTCACTTCACGTATGTCAGTTCACCTGTAGGTTTCTTTGTATAGCAGCCTAACTGCATCTTAGCCAATATCCCAATGAATCGTTATCGCTCACCCCGAAATGAGAATCCTTGGATTCACTTCGTCTTACTTCAACATTTACAGGTTCAATGTTCACCGCCAACTCCTCTGACCAGCGGGTGTCTCCATTTCTGAACTTTAGATGATTTCTTTATTTTTGTTTGTTTGGCTAGCTCAGTAGTACAGTCTCCTATTACTACTGTAACAAACTGAGTTCTTAAAACAACCCGTTTCTTATCTTACAGCTCTAGATGTCAGGATTGCAAACTGAGTTTCACTGAACTAATATCAAGTACTGGCCAGGTGGGCTGGGGATATTCCCCCTCGGGGCTCTGAGAGATAATCCATTTCTTCGCCTTTGCTGTTCAGCTGCCTGCTTTTCCTGGCTGGCTGCTTTCCTTTGACAGTGGTCCTTTCCTCCATGGTAAAACCAGAAGCACAGTAACTTTAAGGATTGCTGAGTATGATCCTCCTGACTTCCTCTATCACTTAAAATGATTCTTGTGCCTACACTGGGGCCACCAGGACAATCTAGCATACTCTCTCCATTTCAATAGCTTTACGTTACATCTCTAAAGTTCCTTCAGGCACATGAAAGGATCCATGCCTAGGCTCCAGGGGATTTAGGTGTGGACATTTCCAGGAGGTGGAAAGGCATTATTCTGCTGATCAGAAGTGGTTTGTTTTTGTTTTGGTTCAGTTCTCTAATCCTTCAAGTTGTTCTCCGGTTTATTTTCTCAGCACCATTTTCATTATGTCATACATCACCTCACTCCAGAGACACCCCGTGATTGTCATCTTCACGAAGCTACCAAAAAAGAAAGAGCATGTGTGAGGAATGTTCTTTTAGGGTGGGGGTCATGCCGTCTCCAAGACAGGGTTCGGTGTTTGTTCCTTCCTTTCAATTTTTATTCGTGATTACTTTTTGTCGCCAAAGTAGAGCTTCATCGCTGTGCTGCCATAGTTTCTCATAGTACTCACACTCAGGCTAAGCTGTTCTGTCCCAGGGATGTTTCTCCAGTATGGTATGAGTTACTTCCTGTTCTCCTAACACCCAACACCAGTTTGCATTTTCTTCTGGGCTTCAGTCAGAACTGGATGACTTCTGTTCATCCACAGGACGAACCATTAGCAAAGAGCAGTGAGTAAAAAAGGAGAAAGCACTCAGCCGTCCCGTGCACAGCCCCTTGAGGGATTCGGGGTCTGCATTCACTCTCCTGAAGGTTCTCAGGAGAGTGAGGGTGCACTCCACAAGATCAGAAGTAGGTCTAAGTTTTAGGGCAGCCAAAGTGTACACAACTGAAGAGAAATTCTTCCGGGAAAAAGATACAAAACTATGGTACAACATTAGGTATGCACATGGATTTTATTTAGAACAAAAATGAAATGAAAACATTATAATTATTAAAAGAATCACAAACAGACAAGGGGGAAAAAGAGAAAAAGACACTGTTATCCAGCTGGACAATATATCTAAACATGCGCCTTAATTTATTATAACTGTCTACTGCATTTTATATGCTTTTTGGTCAGTTAGTTGGGCTGGTAACCTGTATGTATGATAACTTTACAAGCACTTATGAGATAACTTAATGAACCTGATGCTGGCAAAAAAAAAAAAAAGGCAGGTGGAGGAAAAGGGGAAAAGAAGAATTGAGATGTGTTATGTGCATGTGCCAGTTCCTCACCATGCAGACATGTACTAATAAAAATAAGCAATTGAAAAAGAATGGCCCAACATGAAATTATAATACTCAGAATAATAGTTAATAATTAACTGCTTGCTTACTTCTATAACACAGTTTCCTCTGTCTCTCCCATACTCTTTTCTTAATATGAGAACTACATTTTAGTAGAAACACTAGAGATAGCTTCTCACAAACATAATTTCTGAAATTTGCTTTTACTTTCATTTTATTACTGGATATTTCTTTTAAAATCACCACGCGTACTTAGTAAGTCTATCCATTTTTAGAATTATCAAGTTTGGGATTTTCCATCACTTTGCTCTCATATACAAACTATCTTACTTGAAAGTTTTTCCAGTTTTAGCTTCTGGTTCCAAACTTTTCAAATCATTTCTCCTACTACATCTGTAGGTTTCCAAAGAATGTATCATGTACAGGTACAGATTCCCTAGGATGAACACAATCACTATGTAGAACTAAAATATACCGATACATTTAATTATTTTTAAAAATTGCAGAGGTTTTAAATGCACAGTTCCAAACTTATTTCCCCATAAACCTCTAATTTTTAGTGTGTCATTTTGCAGAAAGTACCCCAATATCTTCACATCATTCTGTGTTTTGTCAAATTTGCAAACGTATTATTTTAACTTCAGACAGTTTACAGAACTGCTTTTGCCTACATAGCTTTGCCTTATGTCAAGTGGCAATGCTGTGGTTCTGAACAGTTTTGGGGAATTAAAGAAAAGGTGGGCTGGGGATATGATCGGGTTAGATTTAGTGGGATACATTTAAGTGGTCCATGGCTCCAGTTAAGTTTGTTAACCCTCCCATTGGAGATTGTCCCCAGGGACACTTCTACCTGTGCTATGCAAGCTCAATCAGAGCCAGAGGCAAGTGTTCTGTGGTACCAAGTGCTGGAAACCTCCCCTCGGAAGGGTCTGTGCACTGAGGCGCTCTGATGTGCCAGCTTTATTATCTTCAAGTCTATTTCTGCAGGAAGAGAATTCCTTTGGTCTTGGAGCGCTGCAAACTCACAGAAGACCCTAGGCCCCTCCCTGTCTCACATCCTGTCCTCCTCCCAATGCCTCCAGTCAGAGAGGAGAAAAGATAGATGTGCTCGTTTTCTTTCTTTCCAGATTCGGAGGTAACAGACATTGATGCTATAATGTGTTCATGTGCTCCTGATACACCATACTTTCTGCAAAATTACACACTAAAGATTAGAGATTTGTGGGGAAATAAGAAGTTTGGAACTGTGCACTCAAAACCTCTGCAGTGATTTAAATTAATTAAATATATCGGTACATTCAGATTCAAGGCAATTCCCATTAAACTACCATTAGCATACATCGCAGATCTAGAGAAAACATGCCTTAAATTCATCTGGAACCATAAGAGACCCAGAATAGCAAAAGCAATCCTGGGCAACAAGGACAAGTCAGATGGAATCATAATTCCTGACATGAAATTATACTGCAAAGCTACTGTAACAAAATTAACCTGGTACTGGCTAAACAACAGACCTGAGAATCAATGGAACAGACTGGAAGATGCAGCCAAAGCCACAAACACACTCAGCCACCTAATATTTGTCAAAGGGGCCAAACAAGCCCCCTGGAAAAAAGAAGGCCTGTTTAATAAATAGTGCTGGAAAAACTGGCTTGCCTCTTGCCAAAGACTGAAAATAGACCCAAGTCTATCACCATGCACCAAACTCAAGTCAAAATGATCACAGATCTCAACATTAAAACAGAAACTCTCAATCTATTGCAAGAGAAAATAGGTAAAAATCTTGAAGACATAGGAGTAGGCAGAGAGTTCATGAACAAAAATGAAACTGCAAGGGAAACACTTCGAAGAATCAGTAACAGGGACCTCATCTTACTGAAAAGTTCTTGTACATCTAAATAAAACATCAGCAAAGTAAAAAGAAAACCCACAAATTGGGAAAAAATCCTAGCTGACTGTCCCTTGGCCAAAGGTCTTCTATCTAGAACATACAAAGAGTCTACGGCCATACCACCCTGAACGCGCCCGATCTCGTCTGAACTCGGAAGCTGAGCAGGGTCGGGCCTGGTTAGTACTTGGATGGGAGAACATACAAAGAATTAAAAAACATGAGCATGTCCAAATTCAAAGATCCAATCCAGAAATGCGCATCTGAGATGAATACACACTTCTCAGATAAAGAAATACAAATCGCAAATAAATATATGAGAAAATGTTCTACATCTTTAGTCATTCGAGAAATGCAAATAAAAACAACACTGAGATTTCATCTCACCCCAATAAGATTGGCCAGCATTAAGAAATCAGCCAATAACAAATGCTAGTGAAGCTGTGGAGAAATAGGAACTCTTCTTCTGCACTACTGGTGGGATTGCAGACTGGTGAAACACTGTGGAGAGCAGTTTGGAGAATCCTCAGCAAACTAGGTCTATAAGTACCATTGAAACCAGCTATTCCCCTTCTTGGTATTTTCCCAGAAGATCTGAAAACATCATATCACCATGATATATGTGCACCCATGTTTATAGCAGTGCAATTTGTAATAGCTAAATTGTGGAAGCAACCCAAATGTCCATCCACAGAAGACTGGATAAAAAAACTGTGGTATTTTTATATAATGGAATATTTACTCAGCTATAAAGACAAATTTGAGGCTTTTATAGGCAAATGGTCATTATTAGACACCATACTCATAAGTGAAATAAACCAGAGGTCATATGCAAGCAAAGTATTGTATCACTAGTGTAAGAACCTGAAAGTTGGAATGTAAATTAGGAGGTATGGAGGGAATCTGCTCAAAAGTAAAGAACAAATGGGATGATGGGAAGGAGAAAAGGAAAAGGAACAAGTATATATGTACGTATGTATATGCAGGATGGCTAACATGCTTCCACTATTGACTTATGTCACTTTATGGTAAGGAACAGTCAATGACTGGTTGTTTGATCAAGATTGTATGACTATATGTGTTTTCCTGAGCATACACTTTGAAGTTATCAATATGTAATACAACAACCATTGTTAATTCCCTGTCAGTTTCTCTATAATTCAATTTTGATTGTACTGTTCTTGTGCTACTTTGTGTCTCAGTTAATGTTTTCCTTTTGTTGTTGCTGTTCTTTTTCTTTTATACTTTAGAAATAAAAATTAAAAAATAAATATACTGATACATTTTAGTTCTACATGATAATAGTGTTCATCATAGGGAATTTGTACCTGTATGTGATACATCTTGATTCTTCTTTACCATCCCCTCTCTCCTCTTCAGTCACTCTCTCCTTCCTTATTTATAAAAGCTGTGTCAATTTTTCCCCTTTTTCTCATTTTTTTCTTTTGTATCCCCCCCACACACCAGTTCCCCTCTGCAAAATTTTAACCAGACTAAGCCAAACAATCCCAATCCAACTAAAAACACAAGCACAGTTAAATGTCCATCAGCATTTGTTGGGAAACAATTATCAGGTTACTTGTTTGTTATGGTCCAGCCTTTCTGAGCAAACTTTGCTTAGGAACAGTTGGACAGCAAGCCTAAAATGGAAAATATCTCCCCAAATAAGGGAAATATAGGATCCAGCTCTACACCAATCATGTATATTTATCCAAAGGAAATTAAGTCAGCATCTGCAAACACACACACCCATATTCACTGCAGCACCCTTCACAATAGCTAAGATGTGAAACTCTTCTAGGCCACCACCAACAGATGAATGGGAAAAGCAAGTATGGTAAACTACACAATGGAGTTTTACTCAGCTAAAAATATGAAAAAATATGTCATTTCCAGGAGAATAGATGGAACCAAAGATCATCATATTAAGCAAAATAAGTCAGATACAGAAAGGTGTTTTTGCTCAGATAGGGAAGAATAACAAAGATATGAAAGTAGAAGAGAAATTATTAGGGGAGGGAAAAGGAGCAGAGGGAGGAGCAGGCAGGGGAGGTAGCAGCGGCGTTAGGGAGGGCAGACAGGAGCGGAGTACATTACACGCAGGGGATAATAATTATCATTTGAATCCTCACAAAAGAGGCCGTCTCCTCCAAAGACATTCCACAATGATAAAATACCCCCTATCTCTCCAGGGCATATTTCCTCCTTGTTCTTTGTTTTGCTTGAACTCTCTGGGTAACTCGGGTGGCCTCAAAAATTACTATCACTCTCTTTCTGAGCTCAGTCTCCTAAGTGCTGGAATTACAGGAACGTGCCACACCCGGCTACCCAGGGATGTTTCCTTAGTTTCAGTATTATGAGCAATAACTCTTGAGAGAGAATCGGCAGCCTACCAACAACGTCGATAAATCTCAGAGCGTCCTAAATTCAGGCTTTGTTTCTTATAATAAAATCTCACAGTATGCACAGACAATACCTGGCTTTTTTTTTTATATCATCCTGTAGAGATTTGGGCGTGTAAAACCAATGACAAATGCTACTTTGACTATTATGCTCTGAATAAGATGTTGTGTCTCTGATCATTATATGTCTATTTATAGGTATAGATGCAGATATATAGATAAAGATACTAACGTAGGTATGGATACAGATACAGACATAGACGTGGTTGTAAATGGTATTGTTACAGGCAGCTGAGTTAGACAGAAATATTACAGGCAATCAGACAGGGCCAGGCTCTTGAAGGAGCCAGTACGGAAGACAAGATACCTTGCAAGTGGAGATGTATTTGCTATGGGCCAGACCTCAAGACAAAGGGCTAAATAAATGCACCCACACACCTCCTTAGGGATGGACATCAGGGATTGATGTTCTAAATAGGCAGCGATCACCTTGAAAAAGCCAGGAAGAGTCACTAGCCCAACCCGCTGCAGAAAAGACCCTGTTCTGCATTCATACCTGCTTGCTACGTGACTCTCTTCCCCTTTGATCCCAATTTAATAATTTCGCCTGAACAATTATACTTGCAATCTCATTGGCTGTAGGTCTCCCACGCCCAGCATCATGCTGGTTCAGTTCAGCTGGGTGTCACAAGTTGACCACCAGCTGTCAACCCACCACAGCCCGTAAAATGGGAAAAAATGTTTGCAAACTATACATCTAATAAAGGAATAATAAATACACTCTATAAAGAACTCAAACAATTCAAAAGCAAAGTGATAATAATAATAAATGACCAATAAGTCTAAATAGACATTTTTCCAAGGAAGACAAACAAATGATCTGCAGGTACATGAAAAATTACCCAACATTACTAATCATTAGAGAAATGCACATTAAAAGCATGATGAGATATCACCTCACTCCAGTTAGAATGGGCTACAGTTAAAAACACTAAAGATAACAAGTGCTGGCGAGGATGGTGGGGAAAAGTGAACCCTTGCACACTATTAGTGGAAATGTAAATTAGTACATCCATTATGAAAAACATGGACAGTTCTCCAAACATAAAAGTAGAATTACTATACCCTATTTCTGACAATCTCACGAGGGGTATATACCCAAAGGAAATAAAATCAGTATGTCAGAGAGACACCTGCACTCCCATGTTTACTGCAGCATTACTCACAATAGTCAAGAAATGTAAGTAGTCTAAAAGCTCATCAAACCGATGAGTGATTGGTTTCTCGCCTCGCTGTAATTCCTGCCTAGTCACTATGGCAACCACCCAATATGGCGCTGGCAGTGATGTGTTGTGCTAGGCCAAGTATGGCGCCAAGCCAAAATGGCACTGGCCACTAGAGGTCAAAGACGATATGGCACTGGCCTCTAGAGATCATATGCTAAGCGCCACCCTTCTTCCTCTGAGTCAAATTACGACTTCCTACTTCCCTTTTTGTAATATCCTGTTTCCTTTTCCCACACTCCTGCCCAATCCTGGTCGGCCCTGTGGGGCAGTCTGCCTCTAATCCCTGCCTCCCACTTGGGCCTATTTAGCCCTTGATCCCACAACAGGCCCTCAGAAGTTCCACAGCTCTTTTCTCTTCCCTGCTGTGGTCTTTCCTGTGCCCACAATAAAGGTATTTTATTCTGCTTTACTTCTCTCTGCATTGGAAAAACCCATCAATGAGTGGGTAAGAAATGTGATGTACTAATACAACAGGAACTACTCAGCCATAAAATAGATGAAACCTTGTTATTTACAACAGTGTGGATAGAATTAGAGGTCCTAATGTTAAATGAAAAATCCAGGCACAAGAAGTCAAGTACCATAATATTTCACTCACATGTGGAGCATAATAAAGTTGATCTCATAAGATTTAAGAGCAGATTGGTGTTAGCAAAGTCTGGGGAAATTATAGGGGATAAATGATATAAAAAGCTTGATCAATAAGTACTAAGTAATAGGAGTAAGAAATTTTGCATATGGGGTAATGATGCATAATAATAATGCACTGTTTATTTTTATTTTTAAAAAGCTATGTAAAAGGATTTTAAATATTTTTGCTATTAAGAAGTCATAAATGTTTTTAAAAAAATAGGCTTTCCCTGATTTGAACATTACACAATGTACACTTGTAATGAAACATCACATGAAACCCCATAAATATGTACCATTTTCAAGTATCAGTCAAAAACTAATAACTAAAAAATAGTCAATAGATGCTAACACCAATATGATGAAAGGGTTAAAATTATCTGATAAAGATCTTAAAGCAGCAATTTAACAGCAGTTACAACCACACTTTAACAAATAGAAAGTCTTAACAAAGAAATAGGGATTCTCAGCAAAGGAGTATATAAAAAAGCACTTGGAAATTTTAAAACTGAAAACTATAATCACTGAAAAATTCAGTGTGTTTAACAGCACAATAAAGAGAAGAATCAATAACCTTGAACACAAATGCCTTAGTTACTTCTCTCCTCACTGAGACACAACCTGATACCCCTAACCCTAGGAAGGAAAGGTTTAATATGGTCCACAGTTTGTAGAGGTGTCAGCCTAGAGTCAGTTGGCTCTAAGGCACAGTAGCATGGCAGAAGGGAAACAGTTCATGGCATGATGGTGGGGAGCAGAGAAAGAGATCAAGGGAGGAGGGAGGGAGAGAGGCTGTTACAGGCTACACCCTCAGTGAGCCACTTCCTGACCAGGCTTCATCTCATCTCTCAACACCAAAATTAGCTATAAATCCATCAGGAGACTAATCTACCAATGGGTACCATGCTTCCATGATCCAATCACCACCCAAAAACTCAAGCTATGAGTGCATGGAGATATCTAGATGTAAACCAGCTATGAGTGCAAAGATATCTAGATGTAAACCATAACATTTCTACCCTGGCCCCACAAAGACTCACGCATATCCCTTCATGCAAAAATTCATTTAATCCTTCTCTAAGAATTGCCAATGTCCTAACAGTTTCAACACTGATGATGAGTCGAAGTCCAAAGTCTTTTTTCACCTTTGCAATTTTGAGCCTGCAGAGAGTGGGACCATGCTGGTTCTTCACATTCTCTAAAGGCATTTTTCCTACTGTCCTGTTGTACACTACTTGGCTTCTTTTTAATCCTAATCTTTTCAGCAACTTTTGAGCTCTCTTCTGCTCAATCTTTGCAAGCCCCAACTTTATCAGAGCTTCCTTTCTGGCCAAACTCAAAACTTCTTAAATCATTAAATTGTGACCTTAGCTTTTGATTCTCAAAATAGAATTGACTAACAGCTCCCAATAGTACCCAGGCCACACCTTCAACATTAGACTGCTTTAAAATTTTCTCCACTGGTTTAATTAGTCCACTGTTTTTAATCTCAGCAACTCTCAAAGTCTCAGGACAGGAGCAAAATGGAGACAAATTTTCCACCAGAGAATAACGCACATACAAATGCCAATAGATCCCTTGCTCTGAACTGAAAACCGGAGAGTGGGGCTGAAAAGTATTTTAAAAAATAATGGACAGAACTTTCGGGAAGATGGCGACCGGGTAGGCAGCAGAGAGAGAACCTTCCAGAGGATTACCACCCAAACAATGAAATATAGCAATATGAAGACAGAAATAAGGACTTCCGGGAAGAAGACGACCAGCCGAGAGAGCAAGTGCGGAGGGAAGAACGGCTTCAGCTCCTGAACCCGACAGCGAATGCGCTACTGGGACAAACTGCACCAAACCGGGCAGCGCTCCAGGATCCCGCTAAGAACCCCACCCCGCAGCCAGCGCTGCGCGAACTGGAGCAACAGCGACCGGCCGGCGGGATTTCTCAGTCGGGGAAAATCTCCATCCAGGGAAAAACATCTGAAGGGCACTCCTGTCTGCATGATCACAGGGTGAGTTAAGTGCGCGCTCTAACTGATTTTTCCTGAATCGGGAAGAAGCTCAGCCCAGCGAGAGACATCAAAGCAGCTTTAAGGACTGCGGGATCTCCCGGGTGGGAAGACCTACTTAGGCGCCCCAACGGGTTTTGTGAGGGGGGAAGGAGCTCCACCCAGGGAGGAACACCTGAGTGGCCTATCTGCAAGAATCCTGGGGTGGTGAGCTGTTTCTTCGCCCCGGCCAGGTCTTGGGGTAGGGAGTAGAAGCGGAAATCTCAGCAGACAGCTTAAGGGATATTCTCCCAAAGAGAAGTAACCATTGGAGCAGCCTCTGCAGCAGACCTTTGCCTGCTGAACTGCCTGGGGAATTTATAGCTCCACAGTTTGAATCTGATACCCAAAAATGGGAAAACAGAGGAACAAAACGCAGTCTCAAAACTCAACCCCACCCAGAACAAGTTTTGAATGTGAGGATACAGGGGAACCAGGAAATCACATACCTGCAAGTTATGAAAC
>PVLD010011145.1:0-66772 GCA_004027595.1 Dinomys branickii
CCCTACTATCTTATCTATAATTTGGTATTTCCTTTAATGTTTTTGTGTTAACTAATGTGAAGATAACTATGTAATACAACATCTAGTTCTAATTCCCTACTATATTCTGTATAACTTTGTATTTTCTGTATTGTTTATGGCTTTTCTGGTTCATATGTCTCCATTCTTTTGTCTTTAAAATAAAATTTAAAAAAAAAAACTGATTTACAGTCAAGGTGACATGGACTCAACAATGATTGTTGCTTTACCTATTGATATCTTCGAAGTGTATATACATGAACACAGATACAGACATGCAAAATTGGTCAGACAATCATAACAACAGAAAAACACAAAAAACAAAAAACCAAAGACAAAAAAAAAAAAAAACCAGCAATAGTTGCTGCTTTGCATATTGATATCTTCGAAGTGTGTGCTCAGGATAACACATACAGACATACAAGATTGATCGAATAACCCGTCATCAATTATTCCTTAGCATTAAGTGATATAATACAATAGTAGAACCATGTTAGCCCTCCTGTACATATGTATATACATATATACATACATACATTTTTGCCTCTTTCTTTTCTCCTTTCCCTCGTCCCATCTGTTCTTTGTTTTTGAACAGATTTCCTTCATGTCTCTTAGTTTATATTCCCACCCTCAGGTTCTTACACCTGTGTTACAATTCGTTGCCTACACATGTACCGCTGGTTTATTTCACTTATGACTATGGACTCCAAAAACCTGTCTTTTCAATGAAGAGAAATAGCATATCTTATATCTATCTATCTATCTACTTACATATATGTGGGTGGTTGTTTTTTTGCTTTTCCCTTTTCTCTATTCCCTCATCCCAGTTTCTCTTTCCTTTTGAAGTTTCTTCCAATTTTCTAACTATTGTACATTTTAGATCTTATTCTTCCAGCTTCTCACACTAGGCAGACAATATGATGTTTACACATGTATGTCTGGTTTATTTCACTTATGAGTATGGTCTCCAGTTGCATCCATTTACCTATAAGTCTCCAGTTTATCCTTCTTTGTGGCTGAGTAGTACTCCATTGTATAAAAAGACATCTTTTTTATCCATTCCTCAGTTGATGGGCATCTGAGTTGTTCCCAAGATTTAGCTATTATAAATTGTACTGCTATAAATATGGATGCACATATAATGCTGGCACACAATGTTTTTAACTCTTCTAAGAAGATCCCCAAAAGGACAATAGCTGGGTTGAAAGGGTTCTCCAATCCTAGTTTGCTGAGGAATCTCCACACTGATTGCACCAGTCTGCACTCCCACCAACAGTGAAGAGTTCCTTTTTTCCCACAGCCCCTCCAGCCTTTGTTATTGCTTGATTTCTTGATAATGGCCTTTCTTTCCAGGGTGAGATGGAATCTCAGTGTTGTTTTAATTTGCATCTCTTGAATGACCAGTGATAGGAAACATTTTTTCATGTATTTGCTGTTTGCACTTCATCTCAGATGCCCATTTTTGGATTGAGTCTTTAAATTTGGGAGGTCTGATTTTTTTGAGTTCTTCATATGTTCTCAATAGTAATCCTTTGTCTGAGGAACAACTGGCAAATATTTTTTCCCACATTGTGGGTTGTCTCTTCACTCTGTTGTTGGTTTCTCTTGCTGTGCCAAAGCTTTTTAATAAGATGAGATCCCAGTTGTTGATTCTTTGTGATAGTTCCTGTGCAACTGTGGTTTTATTCATAAAGTCTTCACCTAAATCAATGTCTTCAAGAGTTTTACCTATTCTTTCTTCTAGTTTCTGTTTCAATATTTAGATCTTTGATCCATTTTGAATTTAGTTTAGTGCACAGTTAAAAATATGGGTCCAATTTTAATCTTCACCACATGCACAGCAAGTTCTTCCAGCATCATTTATTAAACAGGCTATCTTTCTTCCTGTGAGCATGTTTGGCACTTTAGTCAGACTCTATCTCAAGACAAAAAATAAAAGAACTTATGCTGGTAGAGCACTTGCTTAGTATATAGGAGGCACCTGGCTCAATCCCAGCACCACAAAAAGGAAAAAAAAAGTTATTTATAATACTATCCCATTAGTAAATGCAGATATTAAAAGGATCAGAAAGTTCTAGAAAAAAGTAGATTAACATGGTAACAATGATTATCTCTAAACTTTGGAATTATAAGTTTCACTCTCCATGTTTATTTTTACTTTCCAATGTATCTGAAATTAATACTTATGTAATAAATACTGAATATACCCATAGCTAAATGTCCACATACAAAATAAACTTCCTAAATCTATACATGAAATTATACAAGTACATAGCAGAATGCCTATGTGAAAAAGTATATGTAAAAGATGAATACAACAAAGATATTAGCATTCTTTCTAAGGTTATATTAAAAAACGAACTTAAGATTCCTTCTCACCTTTTATTAATACTTCATTAATGTCAGTTTGGTCCTACATAGTTTAAACCTATTAATTTTTCATCATTTTTTGTATTTTTATATGCTTTATTCTTAAGTACAATTTTCTAGTCTTTCATAATGTCAACATCTTTTTCCTTGAATTTAACTAAATTAAGTTCAAGTATAATGATTTTACTAAATTATTAAAAATTAAGCCAGGGATTTGGCTCATGTCTATAGTCTCTACTACTTGGGAAGGTGAGGTAAGAAAATCACTTAGCCCACAAGTTTAGGACCAGCCTAGGCAACAGTGCAAGACCTCATCTCAGAAAATGTTTTTAAATATTAAAACTTATAAAATTAAAAAGTACATAAAAGGATCTCACAATTTTCACCTTAACAGTTTTTCTTAATATTCAGATATAATCATCTAAATATGTGACTTTCAAAACTTAGCACCCAATAAAAACAAACACTGAGGTGTGATGTCTAAAGAGCACTCTAAGAGCAAAATGTAATAACAAAAATCCTATTTATCCACGCTAAGGCAAACAAAGCACTTGCCACTTGTGTGATTACTTATTTCAACCACATGCATATCCTTCAGAGCAGTACCTCTAGAAAGAGCTCTAATTCATTTGCCAACAGCCACAAGATTGCAAGTTGGCATGCCCTGCCTAAATGGCTTAATGGGCCTTGTACAAGTTTCATGACCACAATGAAATCAATTGACAAACTTGTCTTTTTCAAAAGCTCTACCGACAAGTGCTGTGGGTATGCACAGGTGAACAAGTATTGAGTACAACTGGATGTTTCTGTGTGGTGAAAAAGATAGTCTTATACGTTGAGGTGCTCATTTTGTGAGCACTGGCTGTGTCTTAAGTTATCACATCATAGTAGTGGTAAATCAAGCAGTTCTAGTTATTGCAAGGTTCTGTGGTCCTAAACAAGTATTTGCATAGCTGGTCTTTAAAGCCCTCAGTGGACAGCCTAGTCTGCAGTATAAGCTCTTACTTACTCCAGCATTTAGCAATGTTGTGACAACATTTTTGCCTGGGAGGCCTTGAATGGTAGTTCCTTTTCCTGTAGTCTTTTGCACAACAATCACATTGGGCTTGGAACTCATTGGGATTGTAGTGATTTTTGTAGTTGTTCCTTAGAGAAAGGGGAAGAAAAGGAGGCCTGAATTAAGAAATAATGATATTTGGTTACTTCTATTTATGCTGTACACAATATTCTTTAGTCAATGTCATCCTTAAATGGTGTGAATGCTATCATGGGATGAAAATGAAGGATGATAACAGTAAGTTACACAAATTATCCAGAATGAGAATATTAAGAACTGACTCTGAGAGCAGTCATCTTTTTATAACCTACACACCAAACTCAGAATATAAAAACATCACTACTGTATCCATTTACCCCTTAATATTTCTTTCCTGACTAGTTAAATGAAATAAATCAAAATCTCTATTCCATGATATATATTTCCCTCAACCCAAGTATTACATTTATGTAATTAGCATGATAGAAAACCTCTTCAAAAAGTAACATTTAAGGTAAATATCAAGATTCACATACCAATAGACTCTAAGAAAATTTAGAAACAAAAATAAGCTATGTATTATATGATTTAAAAAGATAAAGTGGTGATGCATGCCTGTGATTACTCTGGGAGGCTGAGACACAAGGATGGCAAGTTTGAGCAATGGGCAGTGGGGGTTGGGAGCTGGGGATATGGTTCAGTGGGGGCTTGGGTTGAATCTCTAGCGCCACAAAAAAAAAATCCAACAACAATAAAGTAAATATAGAAACACAGATCAAGTTAGACTCAGTGTTTGCTTTTGTTAACCTGATAGAGTATGAGGAAGAAGCTCTGATTTATCTAATTCAATATTAAGATCTAATTTGTGGGTCTGTATCTTCTGGTTTAAACTATATTATCTTTCCTTTTCATAATTTGCTTTTTCATAATTTGCTTATATTGCTACCTATCAAATCTATCTACCTATATAAAATGTATGCAATATATTCTTCTAATTGTTCAAATTGAAAATCCTGGTGCAAATTCTTTGAGGTGTACACCAACTTTTTAATTCACTGATTTAAAAAAAAAAGGAGGGGCTCATGTCTGATTTCATAGTAATGGGTTTATAGTTCTCATGATACAACAGGATATGTGTAAGTTCGTTTGTTTAGTTCTTTCTAGGAACAGAATAAAACTCATATATATGTCTATGTATTACAGCATGTCACATAGTATTTGGTTCACAGCACATCAGGGACCCCACCTATACAGTCTACGCTTTAAAAAAGCAAAACCATAGTGGGTACAAATAACTATGTATCACTTTTGGATCACAATGGCCTATGATTCTGAGGTATTTTAGGGATTTTCTTTAAAGATGCTTATAAAAGTTGAAACATTACAGTAGGCCATCTTAAAAAAGAAATAGAAATTTATTCACTCTAATTTTACTATTCACAGATTCTTAAATCACCCTGATAATCTTAGTCTCTTGGGTAGTATTTTTAAGATTCTTTGTTCTAAGAATGAGGTGATGAATGAATGAAAAAGTATATAAACAATAGCTCCTTGGTTGGATACTGCATTAAAGAATCAAAATCAAATCATGTACTAGATATTGCAGTACATGTCTATAATACTACATGTGAAAGGATGAGGCAACAGGATCAGGAGTTCAAGCTACATACTGAGCTCAAGGCTAGCCTGAACTACATCTCAAAACCCTGCCTTAAGAAAAAAAACTCAAAATCAAGCCCAAGGTCAAGATAAGTTCATCAATGAAGGATCCAAGCTTCAGCATGAGTATATTTCTTCAACCATTACTCAACAAGGCTCACCCAAAAAATCTTAACAGTTATCTCATTTCTTTATATTCATATAAAGAAATGTTTGACTCTACAATATATGGGCTAAATAACTTAGTCATGACTTCTATTTATTTAAAAAGAAAAACACAACCTTTCTAGAAAGTACTGTGGACACAGGAACTTGCTTTCTAGGATATTCTACAAAAGGAGAATTTAAAAATTAAGTACAAGTGTCATAAAGAGTTATGATCAAAAATACAGTGAATGAAGCTGCCAAGTCCTATCTACTAGAAAGACAGGTTTATAAAAACATGTGGTATATACTCATCCATCTTACCAGATCTGGTACTACAGTACTTCCAGCTCTTTGTGAAAGCCAAAATGACTATGAAATGTAAATGTTTTGAATCTACTCAGGCAGCCATGACAGCACAACTAAGAACACTCAAGCATACAGACATCCAGAAATGCTTCAAAAAGTGGCAAGAATGATGGGATGTGTTCAAAGTGTGGGAAAATTTTTTAAGGAAGATTATCCGAAATGTGTATTTTACTGCAATAATTCTTTTTTAAATTTAAACATTCATATTTTTGTTACACTGTGTGTAATAACAGGCACGACAAAAAAAAGTAACTTAAAACATGCAACAATGAGAAAATGGTTAAATTTATGATAGATTATATGAGAGGTTATGGTAGCCATTTGGGGACAAGGCATGTCAAAGTATGTTCACTAGCACAGTAAAATATTACGTGACACAAAGATAAAAATTACATCCTAATTCAATTTTTTAAAATATACATTTTTACACAAATATTTACACAAATATACACTTAAATTTGAACACATTCTGTGGATGGTAAAAATTATATTTTCAATGTTTTTTATACCTTTTTAAACTCTCCCAAAACAAAAGGGCAAGTTTGTTGTTCTTGCTTAGTATTTAGTTTTTTTGAAAAAGGGTCTTTGTACATACTTCAGGCTGGCCTTTACCTCACTATGTAGCCCAGGCTGATCTTAAACTCACAGCCTGCTGCCTTAGCTTCCAAAATGCTGGGATTACAGGCATGTGCCACCATGCCCAGTTTGTTATTACTGTTTAGGTCATCATTTTTATAGGTAGATGTCTATTTTAGGGAAATTTCTTCTTTATTTGGAAGAAAGAAAACTCTAAAACTCACCATCTGGTCATGAATGAAGGCAGCAAGCTTTCTAAATTTATTCAATCAGGCTACTAATTTACTATAAATACACAACAGGGATTAAAAACTACTAATAAATTATCATGGAACAATAAAAATATAAAATAAGACAACTGTCTTTACAAAGCATAGTGATATGCAATATTAGAATTAGTTTATAACAGCCAGAAACAGGAGGAAAACTTGGAATGAAAGCATCAAAACAGTGAAGGAAAACAAAGAAATGATAACCTTCATATAACACAGTTGTTTCAGCTGTATCAAGTATGGCCTATAGTGCTGGAAAAGTTTAAGAATTCTTCCCAGGTATACCTATGGCTAGTTGAAATAGCAATTAACCACAAGTGGTTTTATATTTAACACACAGGCAGATAATATATAGATACATATTAGATATGTATACCTCAAATCAAATCTTTCCTTCTAGGAAAATATACTTGATTATATTGCTCTAACCAAGAACAAAGTAGGTACATCTTGAGTAAGGTCTAAAAGTAGAGGGCCCATGACATCTAGACATTCATTCAAGTTATATAGTACTATAAATTCCGACATAAACAAAACTCCTTAAAAGTTGTAAAAAGCTACTAACAAATGCAAAACATGATCACTTTTTTAAAATGTTTGAGTAAGTGTATTATATTATTTAAAGATACTTTCAAGTAGTAAATTATAACTTGCACTTAACTGTGTTATATAAAATATCCTCTTAAAAGCTGGAGTACAATGATTCTTTCCCTCCTCAGTTTGGCAAACACTGGATTTTCTCACTTACACTTAAAAGTAGAGCCAAAGTTAACAGCTTTAAATATGGTGCTTTATGCCAATACCATGCCCTGCTTTGCTTTTTTCATTCCAAATTATCAGCAACATCAAGTTACTGCCAGGAACTTCAACCCCTTGACTTTATAAAGTTAGAATAACTCACCAGGGGCATACAAAATATGATTAGTCTAGAAAATTAAAATCACAAGACTTGTTTAATCAGAGACTATTTACATCATTTTAATTAAAAAATTATAACCAATGAAAATAGATGCTGTCTTAACATTCCACTTAGGGTCTACAACCCAAATATTTTAGGTATTAATGAGCCAATAAAAATTAGGTATGGTTCCAATATACCAATAAAATAGGCACATGGTTAATCATCATTATCTGAGTAAATTATTTTCAAAAATAAAACATAAATGGTGAAAGCCAAATAAAGATATTCATATATTTTTATTTTTAATAAGCTAAAGTGACATTAATAATTGAAATTATGAAGTATATCCCTTCAACATATTTAGATGTACAAATAATAGTTTTTCCATTGTTCTAGCTTGTGTGGCTTTGGACAGGTCAATTGCATACCTCTGAAGCTAAATTCCTCTTCATTTGTGAAGTGAACACAATAACTACTTTAAGAGTTGCTAAGAGGTCTCAATGGGTTAACAAATTAAACAATATTTTATAAATTAAAAACATCTCTATGCAAAATGAAAATAGGAAAAATGGAAAGCTTGTGTAAATAAGGAAGGGAAGAAGAGTTGAAGGGAGGGGAGGGAAATGAGAAAAAAGAATCAAGATATCATGTACAGGTACAAATTCACTATGATGAATGTTATCATTGTATGTATAAAATATACCAATAAACTTAAATAATTAAAAACAAAATAAAATTTTAAAAATCTCTCTGCAAATATAAACCACAATCTTTGCATTATGATTATAAACTAAATATTCTTCTAATTTTAAAACTGTCAAAAGTTTTATATGTGAATATTAAATACTAAAACTAAAGACTACATTTAACCGCCAAACATAGGACTGAAAACAAAGTGTTAGGTTTATAAGCAAAAAACTGATCAAACAAAATCCTTCAATAGTGAAATCTGTATTTTCCCTCTTACTGAAGGTCACCTACACAGTGAAGGTCACATATTTAAGACATACCTACCAGAAACTATATTACTGCTAATTATCTTGCCCCCCAAGGTAGCTAATGATTTTGGTACTACTGTAATGATGCTACCACTGGTAGTTTTCACATAGGTTGCAGCTCCCGGGGTTGCAGCCATCCGACCTATGGATGGGCTCACTGTTGGCCGGGTATAGGTTGCCTGTGTGCCTATAAAAAGGAAAAAGCCAAAACAAAAAAACAAACAAAAAAAAACCTTAACATTGCTTATAGAAGAATGATTATTTATAAAGTTTACTTATAATTCAATATAACTGAATCAACACTGCTTTAACTTGAAAATAGTATTTCAAGACATTAACTTACAATTTTAAGGCACATAGCAAGAAACAAAGCCAAGTCAATGTGAATTTATTTTACACATAAAATTTTGTGGTATGTTGCATCAAGTTACTAACCCAAGAAAAAGTAGAGGTAACCCTGCTCCCTTCTTCCACTAGTTTTATGCCAAAATAAACTTAAATTTAATCATCTTTCCTGTCACAGTATTTTAGATAATTCTGCTAAAGACTTTAAGGTCTCTGCATCTGTTTTGGGCTGTCTCGGTGCCAAATCCAATAACCAGTACTCAGCAAATAAGGCACTATTATTTGCCTAAAATTTTATAAACTTTTACTGTTCTATACTGTTACCTTCTAAATATATTTCCAACTTTTACAGTATTATTCCATAATTTTACTAGAGATTAATGCTGAAGCTGCCAAGAGTTGCCAGGAAAATTTCTCTTCTGCCTAAGATTTTCTCTATTTACATACTTTTTCAACTTTCACTGACCTATTAGACTATTTTTCCTCATGTCGCTCAGAGGATTTTACTCCCTTCCTCACTATTTCTAGGACTTGACTCTTTTCCAAACAGGTATTAAACACCAGCCAGATGAGATTATCATAGTTTCTTAGAAATTCAGTAACTCAGAAGGATTATTCTAAAATAAGAATTACTAGCCTTGGGGAAAACAAAAACATCTTTCACAATAAGTGAAAATTTTTTCATGATGTATTAAAGGCCATTTTCAACCATTCTCTCACCTTGAAAAAAATGCTGTTAGCATTTATTATTAAAGTTACTCACCTTTTAAACTACAACTACTAGTCAAAAAAGGGAGGAGCAAAGAAATACTAAATAGAATTAATTTAAATTGGTTACAAGCACACATTAGAACTAGGAAAAAAATCTAATACAAAGTAAATATGCAACAGGGATACAAAATTTGAATACTTTGAACTATATATGAAAAAGATTTCAACTTCAGTTTTTGTTTTAAAAAGAAAACACTTCTTCTAACATAGTAGACACAATTTTTTCACTACCTCTCCATAACTTGAGAAATCATATATATATAACACTGTTATCTTTAAGTCAAATAGAGAAAAGTTTGAAGTATGACATACTTAATACAAGAATAATAGTGTTTAATAGAGACAGAAGGTAAAATGGTGATTGTGAAGGATTGAGGGAAAAGGAGAATGGAGAGTTGTTGCTGTTTTATGGGTACAGAGTTACAGTGTGGAAAAAGAAAAAGATTCTGGAGCTAGATGGTAATGGTAGTTGCACGACAACATACATGTATTCAATGTCAATGAAATGTATATTTGAAAGTTGTAAATTTCATGTGAAGTGTATTTTACCACAAGTTTTAAAAAATGAAAAAAAGCACAGGTTTTGGAGTTAAACAGATATGTGTTCCAATTCCAGTTCTCCCTTACTGGCTGTGTGACTATGAGCAAATTGCTTAATGTAGGTCACTGGAAACAGGACTAATAACAGAGAGTAAACTCAATTATTTGTACAGACCTTTACATATTGGCCAATAAATGACAGATTATAAAACCAAGACAGGTATCATTTTACACTATTTATATACTTTCATCTAAATATTAGCCCTCCTGGGGCTGGGGATATAGCTCAGTGGAATAAGCGCTTGCTAGCAAGCGCAGGGTCCTGAGTTCGATCCCCAGTACCGCAAAAAAAAATAAATAAATAAATATTAGCCCTCCTAAAAGTGTGCTTAAGGGTTATAGGCACTTAATAGTAATGACTTACTCTAATATTAATAGTAACAGCTATTGAGCACTATACAAGGGACTTTTTACATATTTGATGTTATTTAATCCTTAATCTATAGCTTAGGTATTACGGTGGTGTCTCAGTTCACATACCTAACTTGTTCTTTGGAAAAGACTGCCACATTGGCTGGGTGTCATGGCATACACCTGTAGTACCAGAACTCAGGAAGCTGAAGCAGTGAATTCCAGGCCAGCCTGAGCTACACAGTGAGTTAAGGTCTGCCTGAACTACATGGCAAGACCTTGTCTCAAAAAAACTAAAAAAACAAAAGCATTTGTGAACCTACACAGCACTATACTATCCCATTTGAACAGGGAAGGGAAAAGATTTAGAGATAAGTAACCTGCTAAAGGTCATAAAGTGTATACTATTTAAAGTGTTCCATACTATCACTTCCTCAAGCATAGGCTGATTGCTCTCCTATGTGAGCATAATGGTATCCTGTGCCATCTCTCCACCTCTGTAACACTTACTATACTGTAATGTAACACAGACTCTCAGCTGCATCAGAGTAACATCTGTGTGGATTGGGACTGTTGTCATTTGCTCAACAAATTCTGACTGAGCAACTCCTAACAAACCCGTGCTCTGTGTGTGTGTGTGTGTGTATACACGTGTGTATGCACGCACGCACACGTATTTGAAGCATCTGGTCTAAAAGGAGAAAACAAAACAACAAGCAAAGTAATTTGACATGTGGTAAGTGCTATAAAGGAAAAGAACTGAGGACCATGAAAAGGAACGAAAAAGCTGATTTCAGGGAGGTGGGGGTAGAGAGAGTCAAGAAAGGCCTCTGAAGAAATGTCTCGTTTGTTTTAGATGTTCAGTGTCAAACATAACACTGGTACAGAGAAACTACTTGATGAATATATAAATGAATGGACTAATGTCCAGAAGAACTTACCAGTAGGCGCAGTCACTAGTTTAGTTGTCATAATTGCACCATTACTGCTAACTACCATAATAGGGGAATTGCTACTGGTGGGTAGAGTTGCAGTCACTGGTTTGGGTAAGATTTTACTTGGTTGAACCTGTTGTGTGATGATTTTAACACCTTTGAAAGAAGAAAGATTAATCTCAGTACAAAATTTTTAACACATGTCCCTTACACCAACCCAAGAAGGTAACAGAAGCATATATTTACTCAGTCTTACCTGGAGATGCTTTTTTCATATTGATGAAACTCTTTAAACTTCTGTTCCTCAAATTCCTATCTTCCCTAATTTATCTCATTCCAAGAATGCAATTAAAACATTACAATAACAAAATTCCTCATTTGGATTTCTTTTGTTTTTAAGAAAGAATGTCTATGCAGTTCAGACTGATTCTAAACTATATAGCTAAAGCTGTCCTCAAACTCACGAGATCTTCGTACTCAGCCTCCCAAGTGCTGGGATACAGATAAATGCCATTCTTATGGTTTGTGCCTGGATGCGCCACCCCTTCCCCAAGCCTCATGCAGTCATGGGGCAGGCTTCTACAGTTTATAATTGATTCACGGTCCAATGTTAGGATTATGGGTGTGAGTGCTATACCTGACCTGGGACAGGTAGTTTGCATACAATGTAAGGGAAGGAGAGAGGCTGCCTGTCTCTGCTTCTACCTGTGTTGTTGCTTTCACTGTTTCCCACCACTAAACTATTGCCCTGTTCCATGTGCCACTCTGCCCTGGAGTCAGTCAAATATGGACTGAGACCTCCACAAACTGTGAGCCAAAGAACCTTTCCTTCCTTAATTCTGGGCATCGGGTATTTTGTCCCAGCAAGAGAAAAAAGTAGGCTGGGGATATAGCTCAGTGGAATAAGCGCCTGCCTAGCAAGCGCAAGGTCCTGAGTTCGATCCCCAGTACCGCCAAAAAAGAAAAAAAAAATACTATTGGGCTGGGGATATAGCTCAGTAGAATAGGTGCTTGCCTGGCAAGCACAAGGTCCTGAGTTCAATCCCCAGTACCGCAAAAAAAAAAAAAGAGAAAAAAGTAACCAAGACAGCTACCATGGTTCATGAAAAGTTCTGAAAGAAAAATAAACCTTTACTCTTATCTGTGGTGGTGTCAGATAAAAACTTTCAAAACCAAAGTTAGCAACTGGACTTGAACTTTTACAGATAAAATAAACTGTTCTATACAAATCTTTGGTATGAAATAACTAGCACAAAAAGTCAAAAACAAAAGTTAATGTAGCTAATGCTATATTCTTCTTGGGATAAAAGGATTAACATAACAAGTTAAAAGTAAAAGTTAATATAGCTAACGTTATATTCTCAACTCCTTATATATATTTAAAAAGCTGCTGACACTGAGTCATGGCACACACTTGCAATATGAGCTACTTGGGAGGCTCAGGTAGGAAAAGTACGTGAGTTCATGAGTTCAAGATCACCCTGAGAATATAGCAAGACCCCATATCGAAAACAAAATGAGACAGAAAAAAACAAATCAAAAAGATGCTGAAAACTGTATAGACCAATAGCACCATTTATTTGATTTTAAAAATATTTTTTCTTTTAAAAAATAGCCCACTTGGTCAAGTACTAGCTACAAAAATGGAACACATTTTTATTGCACCAACATAAAATCTGCTTTTGGACAAGAACTTGAAGGGAATATATAAAAATAAACTCAAAATGTTAGGATTGTGATATTGTTTTACATTTTCAGAACAGAAAATCTGGTATGAAGCAAAACTATATTTCAAAAATGAAGATGGAATAGTATTTAACAGAAACAAAACTGAAAAAGTGTGTCACATATCAGCCTTATAAAACATTAAAAGAAGTTCTATGCCTAGAAGGAATATGACCACAATGTTTGTTCTTTTTGCTTCTATCCAATAATGCATTTATTAGAAGTTTTAACAGGGAAATTAAGTAAGAGAAATAGGAAAAAGAGGAGTGGGGGAGAGAGGAAAGAAGGGAAAGGGGAAGGGAGGGGAGGAAAAGAGAGGAGAAGGGAAGGGGAAAGAAAGAAAGAAAAGGCATTCAGATTGTCACAAAGAAACAACCTGTATTTCCAATGACATGAACTTTACATAAAAAAAAGCCAAGGAATCCACTAAAAATCTATTTCTTTTTTCTTTTACTTAGGCGATGGGTCTGCAGGGACTGGTGGCACAAGCCTCTAATCCTAGCACTTGAGAGGCTGAGGCAGAAAGATCACTACAAGTTCCAGACCAGTTTGCGCTAGAAAGTGAGTTCAAGGCCAGCCTGAACTACAGATGCAAAGCAAGAGCCTGTCTCAAAAGACAAAGAGAAAATAAAAAATTAAAATAAAAAAAATAAAGAGATGAAGCCAGGTGTGGTGGTACACGTCTGTAATCCCAGCACTTGAGAGGCTGAGGCAGGAAGATCATTGCAAGTTTGACACCAGCCTGAGCTACAAAGTGAGCTCAAGGCCAGCCTGAACTGCACAGCAAGACCCTGCCTCAAAAAGACCAAAACAAAAGAGAGATGTATCTCATTATGCTGCCCAGGCTGGTCTGAAACTCCTAATACCTTAAGCAATGCTCCAGGTTCACCCTGAGTAACTATGACTACAGGCAGGTAGCAATATAAGAGGCTAAGAAAATCTAACCAAATAGGAAAACTTCACGTCCACCAAGCTTTAGCATTAAGATGGCAATACACCTCAAATTAATCTATAGGATCGATTCAATCTCTATCAGAATCTCAGCCAACTTCTTTCTAGAAATTGATAAGAAAATTCCAGAAATTACAAAAGACCCAGAACAGCTAAAACTATAATAAAGGAAGAAGAAAAAGGGGGAGGGGGGCAAACAAGAGAATTCAACCTTCCCCATTTCAAAACTTACTACAAAGCAATGGCAATGAAATCAGTGTGATATTAGCATAACAGATAGACATACAGACCAATGGAATAGTAGTGAGAGTCCAGAAATACACCCATACACTAATTTTTGACAAAGATGCCAAGATCATTCAACGGGGAAAAGAACAGTCTTTTTGACAAATTGTGCTGGTATAATTAAACAGACACATGCAGAATAAAGTGAGAACTTATTAGTCTATTTTTCATTACTATTATGAAATATCTGAGACTAACAAAACCAGAAAGGTTTATTTATCTCACAGTTTCAGAGGCTGAAAGCACAAGAGGGGGTAGCCCCACTGGTTTGGTCTCTAGTGAGATCCAAATACCATCATGGTAGGAGTGGGTACCAGAGTAAGAGACTATATTACCAATGAAAAATTCAAAAGATGGCTACTTTTTTTGGTCTTTTTTGAGACAGGGTCTCGCTATGCAGTTCAGGCTGGCATTGAGCTCACTTCGTAGCCCAGGCTGGCATCAAGCTCACTTTGTAGCCCATGCCGGCATCGAACTCACAACGATCCTCCTGCCTCCGCCTCCCAAATGCTAGGATTACAGGCGTGCACCACCGTGCCGAGCTAAAAGATAAGACTCTTTTTCTTTTTTCTTCTTTGTGCTAGGGATCAAACTCAGAGTCCTGTACACACTAAGCAAGCACTCTACCACTGAACTATATCACCAATCCTACAGTCACTCTTATAATAAATTTTTACAAGAGTTCAGGGGTACCACAATAGCTACCTAAATCTCTTCTAAGGAACAGTTGCTCCAACAGGAACTCCTACCAGGCCCCAAGTCTTATAGATCCACACTACTTTTCACCTACATCAAGATCTAAGCTATAAACACATAAACTCTTGGGGGACACATTCAAACCATATCCAACAACAACACACTTTCACCTCATACCACATATAAAAATTAAGTAAAAATGGATGAAAGACATTTAGGTAAAACTATCAAACTCTTAGAAAAAAATAGAAAATCTTTTATGGTCTTGGACTTTGGAAAATATTAATTATAATACTAATAATATGAGCTATGAAAGAAAAAATAAACTAAACAATAAAATTAATCTTTTGTGTTTCAAAGGAAACCAAAAAGAAAGTATACAGTAAAGAATAACTCAGAGAATGGGAAAAAATATTCGCAAATTACATGCCTAAAAAGGGTTTAAGAGCCTATATGAAGAAACTTGTAGCTCAATAATAAAAAAATACAATTTTAAAATGATCTAAATTTTAAAAGGACATATTTTTCTTCAAAGAAAGAGTGCACACAAAAAGTTTAGTAAGAATACAGAATTAGCAGGATTAGAGGCACATGCCTGTAATACCAGCACTCAGGAGGCTGAAGCAGGATCGTCACAAGACCACGTCTAGCCTAGACTACATGGTGAGACTGCCTCAAAAAAACAAAAAACCAAACAAAAAACAAGTATTATGCTCAGTGCCATTACTCATCTGATAAATGCAAAAAAGACCACAATGAAAGTGTAGGCAAAGGTGAAGAGCAACTGGAACTTTCATACACTGCTGTCGGGAATGTAAAAATATACAAATGCTTTGGAAAATAATTTGGCATTTTCTCAGACAATTCAACATAGATCTACCATACAATCTACAATTCCATTACTAGGCATACAACAGGAGAACAGGCTGTAGATATAACTCAGGGGTAGAGATCTTGCCTTTCAGGCATAAGAGGCCCTGAGTCTAATCCCTAACACTACAAAACAAACACAAAATAAACCTCAGTAAAATTGACAAATCTCTTGCAAGTCTGAGAAAAAAGAAGACACAAACAACCAATATCAGAAATAAAAAGGGAACATTAATATAGATCATACTATAACCATTAAAAAAATAAGGAACTACTGCTAACAAATATTCAACGATAAATTTGATAATTTAGAAAAAAATGGATCAAATACTTAAAAACCATAAAATACAAAAACAAAGATGAAACAGATAATCTGAATGAATAGTCCTCTAATCATTAAACAAACTGAATTCATAATTTTAAAGCTCCCAAAAGAGAAACCTTCAGTCCCAGATAGTTCCTCTGGAGAAGTCTACTAAACATTTAACAAATTAATGCCATTTTCATACTATCTTTTTAATAAACTAGAAAAGAAATACTTCCAAATGCATTTTTCTAAGGCCAGTATAACCCTGATACAAAAGTAAGATAAAGACATCACAAAATTTAAAACACTATAGTCCTATGTCTGTTGTGAACAACGACAAAAATTGAATCCAGCAATATATAAAAATAATCATATACCACGACCAAGTGGGGTTTATTTCAGTTGAACTATATACAAAGCTAGTTCAACAAAGAATCAATCTGTAATCCAGAATATCAACACACGAAACAAAAAACATGATCATATCAACTGAATAGAAAATAAAGCATCTGACAAACATCCAACATATTCATTATTAGAAAAACAGTATGAATGGAATGGAAATTGCTAAACTTGACAAAAACCTACAGTTTTCATCATACTTAATGGTAAAGACTAACACTTTCTCCTTAGGATTAATAACAGGCAAAGATATCTGTTCCCTCTAATCTTACTCATTCAACATAGTAGTGCAAGTTCTACCCAGTGGGATAAAACGGAAGGGAAGGGAAGGGGAGGGGAGGGGAGGGGAGGGGAGGGGAGGGGAGGGAAAGGAAAAAGGGAAGGGAAAGGAAAGGAAAAAGTAAGAAAAGAGAAAGAAAGGCAGGAACAAAGAAAAAAGAATGAAGAAAGAAAGCAAATATTGACTGGAAGAAAAAATGTATAATTGGAAACTTCTATATATGTAGAAAATACCAAGGAATCTAAGTAAAGACTTTTAGAAATAAGTGAAATCAGTAAATTCAAAGAATACAAATTCAGTATTACTTTTATATCCCAGTAACAAATGTGAAAACTAAAATTAAAATCATAACACCACTTATAATCATGCCAAGAAAATGAAATACTTAGGTGCAAATTTAACAAAACATGTACAATATCTGTATGCCCAAAACTAAAACACTGATGAAAAAAGTCAAAGAAGATCTAAATAAATGGAGAGACATACAATATACATGGACTGGAAGACTCAGAGAACTGGTGAACAGAATGAACATATCTTGTAAATATTTTCCAGTTACCTGACTCCTGTTTGATTTGGATAGTAGGTTTGATACCAGGTGGCAAAGAAGACTGCTGAGGCTGTTGCTGATGGGATACTAGAGAAGGCTGAGCCATAGAAGGCTGTGTCTGTTGTTGCACTTGATGTAACTGCTGCTTAGGAGATTGTTGATGCTGTTTAGGAAACTGTGCAAGAATCTGGGTCGGGGTACTCACTAAGCTTTTGGGGGAAGGAAGTCTTGTTGTTGCCATTTTGATTGCTGATGTAGATACACCTGTAGAAATATAAAGACAATTTAACAGGAAAACATAATTAAAATTACTTTGGGTTATAGTAGATAATAGTTAAAGATATAGGTAAATCAATTAAAACTATGATTTACTTACTAGCACCTACTAAGTGTCAAGATATTATGTGTGGTGGTCTACACATTTGATATATAGTCTTCTAACTGTAAGGCAGGCATCTTTCCTCTCAGATTCAAGAAAGAACTGACTTTTCTCTGACAAAGTGTTAAAATGAAAACATCATGTATCCACACAGGTCTCTCTATAGAAAATAGTTAACTTATTTAATCTTTAAGTAATACATTTTTAAAATATTACTTTTTGAATTATAATCAGTTTAAACACGGCATCAGGTGAAGTAACACAACATTGATCTTTTGAACTAGTCAGTATATAGACATAGCTTTTCTGTACCTTATTTTCAATCAGCTATGGTTATTTATGGATAATACTTAAGTCATTAAATAGTCCTGTAAAAAGTTATAATCACGCATGACATATCCACTGCTAAAAAGGTAAGATGATATAATATTGTTCTTTTCAATAAGATATTAGAATTGAGGGTAGGACGATGTAATATTGTTCTTTTCAGTATAATATTAGTATTAAAGCACACACAGGTAAGAAGTACTAGTAATTTCCACCAAAGATGTCGGAGTCTGAGAAATTCTTCCCTCTGCTAGATTTTTCATCTGAATTTTCTTATAATTCATCAACTACTGAACAGGACTATCTGACCACAAGTTAACATTCCTAGCTGAGACAAGCGGAATGTAATTTATCATGTTAATTTTTAAGCACTGCTGAATCACTGAAAAGAAACTAACAAGCACATGGGTGTGGAGCACATCCCCATAGTCACAGCAGTTTGGGAGATGGAGGCAGGAGGATCACAAGTTTAGGCTCATCCTGGGCAACTTAGTGATTTAGCCAGACCCTATCTCAAAATAAAGGGCTGGGCATGTAACTCAGTGGAAAGGCCTAGGATCAATTCGCAGCACTTCAAAATAAAGGAAAAGGAAAAGAAAAAGAAACGAACAGCCTAATTCTAAAGTACGGGGGATGTTACTTCATACCCTACCTCTACCACATCTCTTCCATACTTAACCCCACAAAAGGTGATATATTCTTTTTTTTTTCTTCCTGTAGTACTAGAGATTGAACTCAGAGCTTCATGCAGACTAGACATGCACTCTACTACCCACATCTTATGTAAATGTGTCTACTGAATGATAAAAATGGATAGGGATAAATCTTGAGAAGTCACACCAACTCTTGATACCTTAGATTTCTCCTCTGTGGAACTTTTCCTTATCCTACCCATCTAAAACTGGGTATGTGGATGAAGTAAAACCAGAGACTGAAGAATGCTTTAGGAAACAACAAGTATATTCAAAATTACCTGGAAGGTCTATTCATATCAAACATTTATTTACCACCACCCCCACACTACTACAGCAGGGAGCTATTTTAGTGACATGTGTTCTACATTGATTTGTTGTGTTAAATTAGATTACCATTGGAGCAGCCCCTTTTGGTGCCAACATTTTATGACTCAATGTTACACAAGTGAATAATATTTTTTAAACTTAAAAAATTAATCTCTACAATACACTCATAATATATGGTCCTATATTAATTAATATAACTGTGTATTTGGGTAACTCCCTAACTCAACTATGATCTCCACATATTTTTGTATAGGAAAAGCAACTAACGTAAAAGCATTCAATGTCACTTCAGAATTAGGTATCATAATTGTATCTGAATTAAGCCTTCAACTCACATATAATAGCTATATGACCTGACTAAAGTACTTAGCCTTCCTGAATATTTATTCACTCAATAAGAATTTATTGAGTACATACTTAATGCTACATCTTTGGTAAACTATTGCTTATGCATGAAACAGTCTCTATCTTCAGGGAAATTAAAGTTTAGAGTAGCTTAGCATTCTGGAGGCCCTAGGCTCAATTCTCAGCACCACAGAGAAAAATACACGAATGAATGATCACATGGATCTATCATGAAAAACTAAAACATGTTATTTGTGTTTTACCAAGGAAAAGTTGCTCTTTTCACTTCCTTTGCCTTTTGCCAAGCAAGGGGTAACTGGAGGAGGGTGTTAGAACTCAGATGGCATGATGCAGAAGTATGTAGGCTATCAGAGTCTAATGGAATGAAAGCAGTAAGAGATTAGCTACATACTAAAGAACTGATGAAACAAGTGTATACTAAAAATGCTGGGCATGGTGGTGCACATCTATAATGCCAGCACTTGGGAGGCTGAGGCAGCAGGATTGCCTGAAGTTCAAGGCCAGCCTGGGCTACACAGTGAGTTCAAGTCTAGCCTGAATTACATAGTGAGACCTTGTCTCAAAAAACAAGAAAAAAAAAACAGTGTTTGACTGAAATTGGATACATCAGTATGAACTCACAGTTTTCACCATATAGAATTAAACACAGGTGTAATATGTGCTGCATATGAATGTTATTATTTAGATCTAAAATATCCTCCCATAATCTCATATGTTCAAAGGTGGAGCTTTGGAAGGCGACTGATCACAGGGCCACTATACTCAATGGCAGGATAATCCATTTATGAGTTCAAAGTCGAATGTTTTACTAGGAAGTGGGACCTAGTTGAAGGAAGTAAGTCACTAAGGTATGACTTGGAAGGGTATATTCTTGTCCCTAGTCTCTTGGCCTCTTGGTCTCTCTGGCTCTCTGACTATGTGTATCTCTCTGTCTGTGTGTATCTGTCTCTTTCTCTGTCTCTCTCTGTCTCTGTCTTTTTCTCTCTGCTTCCTGTCATGGGGTAAGCAGCATTACTGTATCATACCCTTTCACCTGCCATTGCTGCTTTGGAACCTCTCAACCATGGACTGAACACTCTAAAACCATGAGTCATGAGTATCAGATGTTTTGTCCCTGAAGAAGAAAACTAACCAATATAGTGACTGAACATATGTGTACATACACACATGCTCCCCAGTAATAAGAATGTTTAGCACTCTGATCTTATCTTCTAATTATCACTTTCCACTAAAAGGAACCAGAGCTCCTTGGAGAAATGGCTGCTCCCAGGGATAGAGTAGGAATAGTATAGGACAGTGATGGTGAACCTTTTAGAACTTTCAATACAAAGAGCCTGCTGCAACATATGTGCCGTAAGTTCGCCAATACTGGTAAAAAATGGGCTTGATATATATATATAAGTTTTTTACTCTCTTTTGGAATTCCTTTAAAAGTTTAAAAGAAAACTACCTGTTTAAAACAAACCTGTTATCACAACATTTATATAACAGAAGTTTGTTGTATGCATAAAATGTATGACAACCACAACACAAAGACAAGAGAAAAGAAAGGGAAGGGCACTTAAGATTCTAACATAATACATTAAATATTACATTATTTGACAGTAGACTATTATAAATTAATGATGCATGTTGTAAGCTCTAAACCTGGCAATCACTGGAGACATTTTTTATTTATGGTCATTAACGAACAAACTAATGGCATCGAGTGGGCTACAGCCAGTGATGCTGCTCAACATCTTACTCCATGATATACAAATCAGCCTCCACAACAAAGAATTATCTAGTCCAAAATGTCAATAATCTGGAGACTGTGAAAATTACCCTTGAGCAACTATTCAAGAAAAGAGAGAATTCACAGCTAATAAGCCAATTTTCTTAGTTACTTTCTCATTGATAGGCCAAAATACCCAGTACCCACAAGTTAAAGGAGGAGAGGCTTATTCTGGCTCATAGTTTGCAGAGGCTTTGGTCTATAGTCCACTGGTTGCAGGGCAAGTCATTGCAGAAAAGAAATAGTTCATGGGATGGCAGGTGGCAAGCAGAGCAGGAACAAGGAAGGATGAAAGATGTAACATTATATGTGTGTGTGTGTATACATTAAATATTACATTATGTGACAGCAGACTTATAAATTAAAGATATTTCATTTCTATATAGAGAGATATTTAATTTCTATACGTTTATATATATATAGTATATACTCCCTTCCAAGTCATGGCCATAGTGACCCACCTCTTCCCACCTCCTAACATCACCTAACCCAGCTCTAAACTCATCAATGTACCAATCCAGAGGTAAGTATAACACACACATGATCCAGTCAGCTCCCCAAAGTCCCACCTACGAGTGCCTAAGACTGTGGGAGACATTTTAAGATGTAAACCACAGCACCAATGAAGGAGATAACATGGAAATTTTAAAATAACAAAATCCCAATAGAGCCACAAGAATATTGGGAAAGAGGGGGAAAGAAAAAACAGAGGAGACAAATAAAAACAACTATCAAGATGACAGTCACAATGATATTGATAGTGACTTGATATATACATGAACGAAACATTAGGGATTGTAAGAGTGAATAAAAAAGCAAAACCTAATTATATGAAGTTCATAAGAAATTTACATACAGATGGGTTAAAACTAAAAGGACTAAAGAAGATACATAAACTAAACACAACTGTAAGAAAGTTGTGCTGTCTGTCTCTAGCCATATAATGCCCTGTACCATTGCAAGGATTCTGCCATCAGAAAGGCTAAATGCAGGCTCTTGAACTTAGATTATCAGAACCATGAGTCAAAGCAAACTTATTTCTTTAAAAAATTATCTGCCACCCACTATTTCTTTATAGTAATGAAAAATGGAATAATACACTATGAAGTACTTAAAGGGTGATAATATGTGCCCTAGAAAGACGCCTCCCAAAATCATAAAAAAGCAATAAACCAAAGCCATGTGAGTAAAAGATGATAAATATTTTATCCATTTTTGGTTTTTAGCCAGTCATTAAAGGAAAACAAAATCAAGTATAAAACAATATACACGTTAAATAGGATGCTCTCCAACAGAAGGTTGGAACTCAGGGCCTCTCATATGCTAGGCAAGCACTCAACCACTGAGCTATACTTGCAGCCCATCAATTATTTTTAGTCACAGAAATTATTCCCCTTATATTTTGTTTTTGTTTTATTTTGTACAAAATAAAAATAAGGACTTAATAATAGTCAGATACTAGTAAAATACTTCAAGATGTTATGATTTAGGGAGATAAAGTAAGGTATGTAGCAAACTCTACCAAAAATTCTAATCCTTTCCTTTGGTAATCTTGCTCTTGACGCTGGCTCTAATAAAAATAAAAGGCCCAATTAAATTCACAAAACTGGAGGTAATCTAAATATTCCACAATGAGAATAATCTAATAAATTATACAGTTGTAATAGAAATAATAAAAAGCACTAAAAATACTTAGGATAATTCTAGAAAAATAGAAACAATGCTCTAAGAAGTACACTATGAGTGAATTATGAATTTTTTATTCCAAATAGATAAAAAGTACTGGAAATGAGTAAAGTGCAATAACAGGTAAAGTGTACATTGCTATTGTGATACAGTGGTGGGATTACTGGTGAGCATTTATTCTCTACTATTTTCTAAAATTATTTAATCCACAAATACTTAAAGATTAAAAGACCTTAAAATTTTTTAAATACTTTAGATACTAAGTGGAGATCACATATAAACTGATAGGATTGGTGAACTTTACAAAACAGGATTTCATGAATGGAAAACAGACACTCCACCAGAAGCAGCCTAAAGAAAATAAAGTGAAGAGAGTAGTATTAGTAGATAGAATATAACTTAAAGCAACATGTTCCTTCAGTCAAAATAGGGTTAAGGAGGAAAAAGAAAAGAAAAAGTTAACAGAAGATTGTCTTCAATAAATAATTCACGAAATCCACAAAAGAATATGAGCAAAAGAGTAAGATGAAAGAAAATTTCTCTCACCAAGTACAAGAAATGAAGTATCAATTATGAAAATGCACTCATCTAAAAATACACTATTTACTTCTAAAAACTTAAAAAGCACATTGCAATTATCACTTTTCTGATTACCAGCACCAGAATTACAACTGCCAAATTAAAAATGATCACTTCCAAATGTTAACGTACAACTTTGTATATTTTATCTTCTAAGAAAAAGGCAAAATTTTACACCCACACACATATATATATACACACACACACATACATGTAAAACACACATATATAGTTTCCTATATGCTTATAAATGGAAGGATAAACAATAATTAAAAGAATAAAGATTATCAGAGAAAACGAGGAATAGGAGCCATAGACTTAAAACAATTGAATAACCCACTAATTTGCATCTTCAAATTAAAGGAAGAGAAGGAGTAAGTAATCACTGATCTAAAAGTAGAGGCCTTCACATAGCTAAAGCGGAAAAAAATACCTATATACTTCTCTTCAAAAATCCTGTATGCCAACAGGGACAAATTAAATGGTGAATTCCCACTCACCTTGTGCTACCGTTGACATGACTACAGATGGTGTGGAGGATACAACAGCTGTTACCGCAACTGTACTAGGAATAGGTGATGATGTAGAACTGCTGCTGCCATTGCTGCTACTACTGACCAGAGAGGACTGTGAAGCAGTTATAACAACTGGTGGCTTCTGAGTTGTGGAAGCAATGACTGATGTTGGTACAAGCTTAGTGACCGCTGCATAGTTATGGGATTTGGAGAGAATGTTGGGTACGAAGGTAGAACTTGGTGATGTGGTCACTATAATAACCTAAGAAAGGAAAAGCAAGTTATTTTCATGTATCTACTATACTATTAATACATTTAGACTCACAGTTATATACAATTCAAAAATGGTTTATAAAATATGAAAAAATTCAACAGAAATATACTACTAAATATATATGAAAGTATTCCTTTATTATTATCAATATTTAAAAATAATTTTTGCCAATCAAATATTTTTAAAGGCAATATTCAGTGCTATGCAAGATTCAGCACAGCAAACATTTCAACTTACTGCTTAAGGAATGTAAATTGGCACAATCTTTCAAGAAGGCAATTTGGACATTCACTGATTGTTTACTTAATATTTATTGAGCATCTACTATGTGCCAGGCATGGTTCTACATGCTGGGGTAGAAGAATGAACAAAACAAAGTTCATACTTTCAGGGAATTGACATTGTAGTAGGGAGAGAGAAACAACAAATAAAAAAAGTAAATATATGTTCTGTGGATACAAATGGAAGAGATAATAAAGCAAGGTAAGGGAATATAGAATGTGGAGGTACTATATGGTTTTTTAAAAATAAAATATTAGTGAAGACCTCTGCATAAGGTGATGCTGAGCAGAAACCAAAGGAAACAGAGTTATGAACTATGTTGTGACCTATAAAACAATCCAATTCATAACAAATACAAAAGTCATAAGGCAGAAGGAAATAGTATGTGCAAGAAACTTTATGCATCTAATAAATAGGGTTGGAACTTATAGAGAGCAGAAGGAGTTAACTAGAGAAGTAACGGAGGAATAGATCATTTAAGATCATGACAATAGCTTATATAATTAATATGATGTGCTCTTCCTCCCCCAAATCAATAATTCTAGTCTAATCATAAGAAAAACATTAGAGAAATCCAAATAGTGGAGTATCCTACAAAATATCTAACCAGTACTCCTCAAAACTGTCAAAGTCATCATAAAGAAAGTCTGAGAAATCCTCAGTCACGAAATTAAGGAGACATGACAAGCAAATACAATGTGGTTATCCTGGATAGGATCCTGGAACAGAAAAAGACTAAGTAAAATCCAAAAAAATCTGAATAAACCATGGACTTCAGTTAATATTAGTGCATTAATATTAGTTAAAACAATGTATCATAATAATGAAAAATATTAAGAATGGGGAAACTAAATAAAAAGTACAAGAGAACTCTCTGTACTATCCTCTCAATTTTTCCATAAATATAACACTGTTTCAAAAACTAATGCATATTTTTTCAAATTCCTTACTACATCTGCTAGGTGGAAGGTAGAAACAGAGACAAATTAGGAAACACATAATAAACCAAGATGAGATGATAGTGACCAAATTGTTTGTAGTGGAGGTGATGAAATGTGAACCGATTCTGATTACAGCTTAAAGGTAAAACCAACAGGATTTCCTCATAGGTTGATGTAGAAAACAGAGGAAAAAGAAGCAGGACAGAGATGTCAAGGTTTAGTCAGTATGGCCAAAAAAATTATCAATGACTTGAAGACAATGTATTTCAGAGAGAAAGAAAAGTACAGAGTAAAAGACCTAATATCAGAACTAGCTTGATATAGTCAAAAAACAGGAAGGCAGTGTAGCAAAAGTATATACAGCAAAGAGTAATTAGAAAAGGAACATGAGGCCAGATCAAATTTAAAAGCTATAAAGAATTTAGATTGTATACTAAGAATAATGGAAACCCACAGGAGGATGTTAAGCAAAAAAACAACAAAATGTGATTTCTACTTAGAAGATCATACTAACTGCTATATAATGAAAGGCAAGAGTAGAAGCAAGAAGAGCAGTTGACCAGGCAAGAAATGACAGGAGGTGCTTGAACTGGCGTGTTAGTAGAAATAAATAGAAGTCAGATTATTCAGAGAGGCTGAGAAAAAGTTATTGATAATGAAGATGGTAGGGTTAGGAAAAGAATAAAATCAAGAATAATCCCTAGAGCTAATATACACTGGCTTATTTAAATCTCTCAATAATTCCATGACATAGATACTATTATTATCCCCATTTTATAGTTGAGAAGACAAAAAATTATTTATACATCTATAACATCACAGTTTTACTTTGGAATGAGTATTAACAGTGCTACAGCAATCTCCAAAACAGAAGAGTATCTTATTTCACTGGAATTGTACCACCTAAGACATCCCTAGGAATTTAAGGAAGAAACTCTTCTTTCATTTTTCCATTGCTCCTTAAAAAGGCCTGAGGTTAAATCAGTCAAAACATAAAGTATGTACTAAACTCAGTACTTAGTACCTGCATTCCAAAGAAGCTTTTATTTTCAGTGTCATAAAGGATTAAAAGACATAAATACTTGCTAATTATTTGAGGTGTCAAGAAAGCTACAAACATCAATCTTGACCAGCAAATACCTACAGAATTCACCAGCATACTTGCACATAAACTTAGTCATGTCAGCAAACACCTGTATAGTACTATTAGAAAACAACCCAAAGTATCATACAACTGAGAAGTAAACCAATATGGTAAGAGAACCACAAACTTAAGAATCAAATGAGCCTGCACTTAGATCTCGCTTCTCTCACAAATGGTAGGCTCCTGGACATGTTAAAATCTCTAGGTTTCGATTTCATCTGTACAATGAGGATAATAATACCTACCCTAAAAATGATTACAAGGATTAGATGAGATAATTAAATGAAGCATCTACATACTAGGCACATAGCAGGTGGTCAATATTTGGCAGTTAACGAATGAATTTATTAGTAATGTTATTCCTATTTCATAAATGTTAAAGGGATATCAGTAAAGACATTATAGACCAAATCAATCTGGAAATTTTTTTAATGTATTTTATTTTTGTTTAATTAAAAATATCTTTTCTTTATCTTTACCCCAAATTCTGGTATCTTTTATAATCCAAAGGACCCACAGTTACTACCAACCAAGCTAATTACAGCAGTAATAGCAATTCAGTTTCACTTTTGTTAATTCTAAAACCAACAGTAATTTTCTGGAGGCACATGCTTTGTCAAAGTTTAGCAGGAAAATATGCCACAGTTGATTAGTAATGTCTGTAATGGACAAGGGAAGTAATCACACTTATAATCAAATATTTGCAATTTCAGAACAAGAGTATGCATGTGGGATTCCAACCTTAAACCAACAAAATCAAGAAAATCTAGTTTCTAGGAGTATGTTCTATAATACAAACAATAAAATTCATTTTGAGATTTTAATGTGTAAGATGATTCCTAATCTGTAATGAGCTACCCAAAATTAAATCCACCTTGGAGAAATCTACTTGCCCTTTAAAATTACTTATTACAATAGAGGAAATAATGGGATTTGAAACCAAGTGAACCAAACAGTGTTTATTCAGGCCATAATTCAAATTACTGACCTTCTAGCACTCACAAAAACTCCTTAAGAGTGCTGAGACTTGCACCCTAAGGACAAAATGAAAAATATCAATCAAGCACATGAAAGCATAAAGCTATATTCTGTTGCTTTGTTTATATCAGTGTTGTACCAAAGTTATATTTAAATGAAGGTACCACATTAACATAGGTGGAAACTTGTCTACTCTGAAAATGTACAACCTATCTGAATCTGAATAAATTGATATGTAATTATACTTTATGTAAAAAATATTTTACATAAAACAATTCCTAAGTTGTCTTACACAGAATTTGTGAGAAATTCAAAATGAATGCAATAACAACTGCCTGAGTTTCAAAAACTCTAATTACCCAGAAAAAGATATAAAACAAAATAGCCTAAGCATATTTAGTAAGTCCTACCCATACTCTGTTTGTCCCAAGAAATAAAACTGCTGGCACTGAGTACACATGAAATATAAAAGTTTTATATCTGGAACATAGTAGATGCTCAATAATTATTTGTGAAATAAATGAATTTTATTTTTAACTTGTTTTAAATGTTTATTTTTTAAACACAGTAATACAAATCTAAGGTTATGAATCTGAAATCTAATGGTACAGTTCATAAATTACTTTGGAAATAAAGGTCAATTTCTTCATTTAAGCCCTCCCAAAAGCACCACAAGTCTGACAACCTCAACCATTCCTAATCAAAAATTCAGAAGAAATAGATATATTCAATAATTTTTTTTAAAACTCCAGAAATCACTTATAGATGAACCCTCACCTTCTACAAAGAGTGCAAGGTTAAAAATGTTAGATAACACCGAATACTCATTACATTTACAATGTTAAGTTTTTCCATGAATTATCCTATTTAATTCTCCCAGTAATTTTAAGAAATACTGCTACTATTTTTGTTGTAGAAAGAAACTGAGGCTCAAGAAAGGTAACAGAGCCAGTACTATAACAAATCTATATATTAATTAGTCACACAAATATTAATTAGCATCTTGTATACAACAAGCATTTTCTAAACATCAGTGAATACAGTGATGAGTAAAACAAAATCTCATCCTTCAACCAGCTTGGTTCTATGGGAGAAATAGAAAAGCTGTTTGCAATGTAGTATCAACCAGTTATAAGTACAATGAATACAAGTAAACACAGGGAATAGAAACAGATGGGAGGTAAATGCACTTTTAGCTATAGCTATATTCTACTATTTCTTAAGATACAAAATTTTAAGAACTAGATGAGAAGACAGGAAAAGAGAAGTACTAGTACAACAAGATTCAACAACAAAGGGAGTAAAATAGCAGACATTCAAGTGTAGCAGGCAGATGTAACCCAATCTAGGGCCAGCTCAGAAAGCAATTAACTATAATACTATTTGAAAAGTGACATTCAGAAAGATTATCCTGGAGTTACCAAATAAAAATGCAGAAATGATGTCCAGTATAATATTTAAGAAGTCATCAAAAATAATTAATTTCAACAGATTAAGGGATAAGCTTCAGTAAAGTGATAAATTTATTTATTTGGAACAGCCATTATCAACAATGTAAATAAAATACTGCTTTCCATATAACACTTGCAATGGAAGAAAGCTAACTTTTTTTCAAACTATATACTATACTTTAAGTATCCAATCTCATTTAATCCTTATAATAACCTCCTAGATCTGGTGTTACTCTCACCTCTTATGTGAGCAAAAAACATTTAGAAAGACAAATTTATTTCCAGTCATACTGGAAAAAGTTGATTTCTAACTCAGGACTCAACAACTTCAAAAATTCTTGCTTCATTTTTAATTTTATGCCATAATCCTTTACCTTCAGATTAAAAATACAATCAGCTAATTATCACTTCTAGTTACTGAGAAAATTAATTTTCATATATTACATAATTATATTTTCCTAAACAACTTAAGGTGGTTAAGTGAAAGCCATTACAGGACTGAAGATTCAAAGGTGAAAAACATATACAAACATAAAATATATCTCTATCCCTTCCTCATAATCCTACTAAAACAGTATGATGGGACTTTTAAAGGAGAAAAGGTACACAAACTAGTCAAAACAAAAAGTACTCAGATACAGAGGCATAAGTCTTTAGTTCCAACTCATCTGGAGACCAGAGACAGACAGACAGACAGACAGACAGACAGACACACACACACACACACACACACACAGAGGGAGAAAGGGAGAAGGAGGGAAAGAAGAGGGATGGAAGGAGAGAGAGAGTGGGCACAGCTATAAAGTTTTAAAAACTGGAAAACAGTAATAGATGAGTAATAGATGAGGACACTAGTGATAGATGAAAGACAATTTTAAGATACAGAAAAGTCAAGAACTGCAAACACAATATACTTTTGATACAGAGGTAAGAGTGGGAATCAAGAGAAGAAATTAGTTGAAAATCTGTTGAAACATTTAGATCCCTAGCTGCCTTCCCACACATCACAGGAAGACCAGGAATCTACTCTTAAGAGAAGAACTGAATCTGAAGGAATATGCTCACCCTAGGCACAGCTGGGTGGCCAAGAGCTACACTTAAAAGGGGATAAATATAGTTAACATAATTTACAGTGAAGCCACCTAGATCTCTTCCATCTACTCCAAACAGAATTAAATAACTTAAGGCAGAAAACTAAGTTTTCTCTGAAGAATCTGATTAAGTCCAAGAAAAAAATCCTCAAGATGCTGACAAGAGATGGAAAAGGGGAGTAAGTGTTCCTCAATAAAAGATTCTAGCTAGGAAAGCCAACAAGGAATCACTAGTGAACATGTCCTACTCATACACACAAAGCTTTCTGCTGTTCTTTTAGTGCCCACTTTTATATGTAAGTAAGTAGTCAGAATTCTTAGAAAATGCTGAAAGATAAGAATGGATAAAAGGAACTTACAGATAAGTTAACGAGCATGGAAGAAAACATAAAAACCATCAAATCAAGCCAGGTGTGCTGTTACACACCTGTAATCCGAGCACTCGGAAGGCTGAGGAGGGTGGACTACCACAAATTAAAGGCCAGGCTGGGCTACATAATGAGTTCAAGGCCAGCCTGAACTACATAGCAAAACTCTGTCTCAAAAATAAATAAATAAAACATCATCTGATCAAAGACTATATAACAATGTTATAAAATAATAGGATATTATTTTTTGAAAAAAGGAATTGTCAATGTACAAGGAAGACTAGAAATTTAAAGTATGATAGCAAAAATGAAAAATTCCCCAGAAATAGTGATGCATAAAGTTAAAGAATACAGAAAAGCAGACCCAATAACACAATCCCAGCACTCAGAGGCTGAGGCAGGAGCACTGCAAGGTCAGATACAGCCTGTGCCGCTTAGTGACTTACCAAGACTGTCTCAAAATTTAAAAATTTTAAAAGGGCAGGGAATGTAGCTCAAGACAAAATCTCTGGGAGTTCCATCCCTAATAATGAGGAAAAAAACAAATACAGGAGTAGTAATAATACTTACAAAGCACTTACTATTGCTAGGCTCTATTCTTATGGTTTTACATATATTATTTCATTCATTTATTTTCAAAAATCTTAAAGTATCTTTTTTTCTCTATTTCACACATGAGAAGATTTAGGTACACAGTTCAATCGTCCCACAGTTACACTGCTACTAAGTGGCAAAATCTGGGATTGAAACTTAGAAAGTCTCAGTTCCTAATCTAAACTTTAAAGCACTTTGCTATAGAAGTGTGAAAAGCAAACAAACAGAAAATGGGAGTGACCAAAGGCAAGAAAGTTAAAGGATCAACTGAGACAGTTCTACCTCCTGAATCACAGGTGATCCAAAAAGAATACAGAAAAACAAAACAAAAACACTCTCAAATTTCTAAGACATGAAAGTCATGAGGGTCCAAAATGAAAAGGCACACAGAGTATAAAACATAATGAATAAAATAAAGTCCTATATCAAAGAATATTACTTTGGAATATTCAAACTCTGAAAGTTACTAAGACTGTTCAAGACAAAAAATTATTCCAGAACTGAAGAGAATAGCATCTTTAAAATTCACAACAAAAATGACTTGAAAAAAAAAATGACTTCCAATGTAGAAGACTTTTACCTAGCTAAACCATGACAAAAGTGAAAGGCTAGAAAATTTAATTTGCAACCTATAATGAAAAGCTTCAAAAGAAAATATTTACTTTTTATACACCCATATATCCTAAAGTTACTGGATATGCTCTACAAAATGAATAAATACAATAACAAAGAGGAAGATCAGAATAACAGTAAAGAGTCCAGATTAGTGTGGGAAGACTGAAGGTTCTAATAACATGCCATTGATAAGACTATTGACTTAAACATACCTAGGGAAGAGTTTAGGAATGAGTTCATGATAGCATACAAAGAATAAAAAAGATAACAACCACATTCCTCCTTTCTTATAAAAACAACTCCGACAACCTTATTACTCTGGCAAAATAAAAAATGAGTTTTGAAAGGTATAGTCAGACAAACAGAGGTTTAAAAAACTTTGTTATCTAAAAAAATTTTTTTTTCCAAATGACACTATAATGATCAAATAGTGTGCAAGTCTTCAAACTAGCTGCTAGCTGTTTCATCCTAAGCAAATCACTTAGCCATCTATGGGCAAAAATAACACCAATTTTGAGTTTTCTGTGCAGAGCTGAACAAGTAAGAGATATGAACATTCCCAGCATACTGCCTAGCACATAGTAAGCACTCAGTTATACTTGCTAAAGTCCATTATACTTTCAGAAAGAGATGGAAACAACTGGCAGACACAGACTCCATCTACTACATACCTTCTGTGTTGTTGTGTTTGTTGTCTGCGTTGAAGGTTTGGTAAAGGTTATTTTCACAGGAGACATGTGGGGTGGTAAGGAGTTGGCAATGCTCTGCATGATGTTGCTCATCTTGGGACTGCCACTCACAGGCACAGTGATCGTCTTCGAAACTGGAACAACAGCCTTTGGAACTTCCTTTAATACAACAGGAGAGGAGCTAGAAGAGTTTGTTCGCCTTCGTTTTCTGGGTTTTTCATCTTCATCTGAACAGCTAACACCTGAAAGGCAATAACAATATTGCTATAATTAACTAACACTGCACCTTGTATTTTTAAGAACATGTGTGATCAAGTCAATCTTCATTTCCCTTTGCCTTATGGCCAATCAACCTCTAAGTCCAATCTATCCTCCCTTAGAGAACTTGTCTCTGCATGCCTTCTCTCTCTCCTTTAAACCTATGTCCACCATTCCACATCAGGTCTGTATCTTAGCAATATCCTCCTAGAAGATGTCTATGCCTCCAGTCTCTTGACTTCTACCCTCCATCCTACTACCAGTTACAAAATTTCTTATCTAATCATGCCAATGTACTGTCTAAAATCCTTTAGCAGTTTTTATTTTCCTGTAAGATGAGGCACAAAATCATTACCATATCTTTGAAGGCCTCATCTTTCCAAGAACACAAAAATACCTTGTTGTACCTAACCATTTCATCCCTAAAATCTTGGTATGCTAAACCATTCCCCAAAACCAACTTAGCACATTCTACTTCTGGGTCTTTACACAGTATTATTCCTTGGGAAATATCACCTATCAAAGACCTTTTCATCATCCTTCAGTTATCATCCTACAAGTCACTTCCTCAGTGAAGTGCTTCCTTACTTCTCCAGCATGTCTCCTCTGAGTTTATAAGGTACTTTGTACCTTCTTTTCTATATCACTTACCACATGGCAGTGTAATTGTTTATAAGCTTATTTCCCATTATTTAGGAGCTAATTATTATTGTGTGTTTCTGGGGCATGGTATCTTAGCTATATAAAGTTAGGTGAATAGGTGATTGATTCTATCCCAAACTAATGTCTGTGTGACTTCTGAATATAAAACAACATACTTCTTGGTATTTAAAACTATGTATTTTGAGAAATGCTTTCTTCGTGTTTGAGGTTCTCACTCGTTTTAAAAAAATCATTAAAAAAATAGGTCTCTGGGGTTAGTTAGCTATTGGGTGCTGGGAATTAAACTCACATCCTTGCACTTTCTTTCTTTCTTTCTTTCTTTATTTGGTGATGGGAATTAAACTCAACCTTGCCACTTGCCCGGCAGGTGCTGTGCCACTGAGCTTTATCCCCAGCCCCTCTCTGGAGTTATTTTTAAAGACCACCATGGCTAAATCCACAGAAATCAGCCATAAATTTAATAGTTCAAGATTCACAGCTTTTCCTTTATATAATTAAAACCTCAATTTTTATACACACTTTAAAAATCAAATGAGATATATAAATCTACATAAAAAAACTCTATGAAGTAGGCATACAAATTATATGGCATGACTCACGGATTAATAATAAAATTAATAATAAAATTAACAGTAAAACATTAACTCCTCACAGCTTCAATATAACTCTAACTCTAATTTCAACTAGGCTAAGAACGACCTAGTGTCATCCCCGTCTACAATAGCAAACACAACCTCTAAAAGTTACAAACAAATCAATTTTACAACTATACTGAATAAAATGAAAATTAAATATTAATGACTTCCAGTTAATATATAAAAGGCAAAAGCAAAAGGTAAAAATAAATGTTAAAAGGGACAGCAACATAAAAGAAAAAAATTCCTTCATAGGGTAGAATCGAGTTAAAACTGCAAACAGGAACTTAGAAAAAATAGTCAATTAGAAATATAGACATTACTCATTTAACAACCAAAGTTAGTTCCTATAAAGTAGTCATTAAATGAATTGGTATGAGGAATTGTATACAGTATGTACATTACAAAATTCTGAATAGTCAAAGGAAAGTCCAACTTGATGACTCTGCTTTTATTTGCATAACTCTTACATACAATGTATAGCAGAACATAAAACTACAGTACTGTACTATCCAGTACAATCAGCAAAATTACAATACTATACTATAATGGAAGCCACCATAAGGGCACACTGCCACTCATATTCCTGCGTGGTAAGTCCAAATTAGGTTGCACATCAGAGCAGCAGATTGTTAAATCTGAACTGCTGTTGAACAGGTAGGTCGAGGGCCTGGGGATATAGCTCAGTGGAATAAGCGCTTGCCTAGCAAGCGCAGGGTCCTGAGTTCGATCCCCAGTACCTCAAAAAAAAAAAAAAAAAAAAAGAACAGGTAGGTCGTTAAACAAGGAATATCTGTATAAAGGACTTTTAGAGTACTTCACTGACAGTAACAGTTGAATGATATACTGTATTATACGAACTAATTTAAGAAAAGCACTACGAAGATTATAATCACAGAAGTAAATACGGACTACATTACGTAAGTACATTCTTTCAATACGTATTCACATTTCTATGCCATTACAATCAAAACAAATGAATACTTGAGAGTACTGTTTAAAGGCAGATTCCCCACAAAGAACAAAAAAGAAGATACTTCTCAAACCCCAGAACTGATTAAAAATCAATACACACCTAGTCACATAGACAGAAAGGAACTCTTTTGAGCCTTCAAAAACTAACCACTTGTAATTGCTAGTGGCTTTATTATTTATTCTAGGAAGGCAGTTCTAATCAGAGCCTACACTCCAGTATTTAGCCAAGATGGCCCTGATAACACTGAGAGTATCACTTACTTTTGACATAAACAGTACTTCCACTTGGCAAGACAACTACATTGGAGGCAGGACTGGCAGGTCTTGGAGACTTAACCGTTGCTATGCTGCCACTTGGAACAGGGGTAGAGGTTGGGGTTGACGTGGTACTTGTGTAGGAATAGCAAACCACTACTGAAGGAACGATAAAAAAAGTTTGCTGTTAACTTTCACCAAAAGGCATACAGAAAAACTATTTTTATTGCAGGCCAATTTGAACATTTTCATGTGATCGACAGTTAAAGAGGCCAATAGTAGGTATCAGGTCTGCACGTTAAAAGGTATTAAAACCTTTCCTGAAAATCACCACCTAAATTGGGTTTTCCCCCACTATACAATAGCTTGTTTACAGGTGACTTTGACAATGGACAAGAATGTAATTACAAAGAAAACAAGTTTTAAATTATACTAAGAAAAATGAAAATCTTTTTTCATTCACAGCAAGAATTTGACAACAAGAAAATACTTGTATCTCCTTTTAGTAGTAAAGGAGTGTCAATGATGGGCTGATGGGTAGTTTTCCCCTAACCACAGCTATTTCCAATGTATTATAAGTAAGAACCAACATAAGGTTCTTTTATATAACTCAACTCACTAGTCATTTCCCATGTGCAACAATAACTCAACTAAAATAACAAACTCAAATTTCTACCTCTTTTTCATTCAACAAAGGGAAATAGTTCAATCAACAGTAGTAAGACAGGCACTATTTACTGAGTAACAAGCACTATGCTAATTCCCTTCTATACATTATCACTACTTCTCACACCATGACAACATTTTAAAGATAAGGATCCTAAGGCTCACAGACACTAATTCATGCTGAAGGTCACAGGGCTAGGAAATGGCAAACTATCAAACACGGATGTGACTACTAGAAATCCGACATTCTTACCGCTCTACCAGAGAGCTGGTAAGTGGAAAGATAAAAGTAGGAAGAGACAAAAGATGCCTCTCCAACAACAAAGAAAACAGGAACCCGAAGAAGGCTGTAAGTCTGTACACTGATAACTACTTCTTTGCAAATATAACTATCTTCAACCTAAAACAGCCTAGCATTCAAGAAGAGTGTCTTACTCTCCTCGACAGCCCTATTGCTAGGTAAGAAAAAACAACTCCTCAGAGTAATCTGACAAACGGATTGTTTTCAGCCCCACTGTCATGCAAAGCCAACCTAAGCTATTGGAGTCAATTCAAATACGGTGGCCTGAGAAGAATTCAAAGATTTTTAAAGCATGTGTCAATTACTAGATTAAATAACAATTAAAAAAACTCCATCTGCCACCTAATAGATTCAGCACATTGACTAGTGAGGCAGTATATACCATCAATTCCAGAAGACAAAAACAAAGCTTTATTTTCTAAAGCTATCAGTTCAGCATCTTTCTGCAGCAGCTAAATGACTTCCAAGCTTATTCATTCTCTAATGGCATGCATTAAGGCTTTCTATCCACTTCTAATAAGAAACGGTGAAGTCAAAACTTCATTCCAAGAAGGGCTTTTGTAATTTTTCCATTAACCTAACACATTTTCAACAAAAGGAAGATTTAATTTTGGCTGAGACTAAAACCTTTCCAGTTTAGCCGGGCATGGTGGCTCACGCCTGCAATCCCAGCATTCAGGAGGCTGAGGCAGAAAGATAGTTGCAAGTTCGAGACCAGCCTGAGCTACAAAGTGAACTCAAGGCCAGCCTGAACTGCACAGTGAGACCCTGTCTCAAAAAAACCAAAAAAAAAACTTTCCAGCTTCTAGTTTTAGCACATGAGTTGCCCACTATGTTTTATAACCTTTAAACACTAGTTCATAAATAGGTAAGTAGGAGGATAATTTTCTTGAATTTTTCTTGAAAATTCTGAGGAAAATAATCTCTAAAAAATATTTTCCTACTCACCTTCTTTGCTTCCTGTTTCTGCAGGCACTGGAAGAGACGCATTGTGCTGGATAGCCGCGTTGGCAACAGCATTAGCTGTTACGGTGAAGGCTGTTTGGGGAACTAGCCGGGGCATCAGTGGTACCAATCGACGACCTTCAATGGACCATTCTGAAGAGCTATTAGGTCCAGACATACTAAACAAAAGAGAAAACACTGCTACAAGGGTTCTCAATTGCTAAAAACAAACCAAATACAACTTACTAAATTATTAAAAAGGACCTTTAATGAACAAGAGGCTTTATTTTATGTAAGCAATATCAAAACTACAAATAATCAGAATTCAAGGAATGTCACAAATTTAAGTTCTTATATATTTTATTCTATAATCTGAATCTTATAAGGCTGGGGATATAGCTCAGCAGCACAAGCGCCTGACTGGCAAGTGCAAGGTCCTGAGTTCAACTCCTGGTACCAAAAAAAAATTTTTTAAATACAATGAATCTTATAATGACCATAATTGAAACTATGGCAAATTTTTCTATGGCTTTTAAATAAATACTAGTTTTGGTTTCATTGATTTATCTGGTTTCACTTAAGAAAACTGGTATTTTTACTAAATTTTAGAATGGAATTTTGTCATTAAATCAAGAAAGTAAAAAGCATTCATAGTACTAACGATCAGATTTTCCTTTAAAATTGAAGATGGAACTCACTGAACCTTTGCAAAACTATGTATCTGCCTGCATGGCCAGAGGTTCTAAAGGCTTTTAATTAAGGGAAATCGAGGCAGTAAACGAGGGAAACTAGATAGGAAATGATAGAAGAAAGCTGTATTCATAGCAGCATGTGTTACTAATGATGTTTATTTTATAACATTATATTACATATAGAGTGCCTTCCTGTTAAAAATAGACCAGATCTAAGGATGCTAAAAGAAATCTGCCACTATTTTATTTGTATTTATGTATACCACCATCAACTCTTAAAGAGTAACTTGAGTTATTTAGACTTTCTCTTCAAGCAGACATCACTCTCAGTTTCTGTACTCTAAATTTCTTGAGCAAGTTTCATCCTGAGAATCTGACCAAAGGTGAAATACAGAAAACATAGTTGTCAGCCAGGTACTGCAGCGCATACCTATAATCCCACAACTGAGGGAGGTGTAAGCAGAAAGATCACAAGTTCAAATCCTGCCTCAGCAACTTTGTGAGAGCCTGTCTCAAAATAAAAACTAAAAATGGCTGGGGATGTAGTTCAGTCTCCATACCACAAAAAGAAAATCGTTACTTCTCTTAACCTGGCTCCATGAAAGACCCCGACTAATCATTACCATCAAAAATTAACATTCACCTAGAAATAATCAATTTCTTCACAAAATCAGAAATACCTTTATACATTTTTTGAAATGATGAGATTCTACAATGTACCTTAAGAGTTTAAGACTCTATATACTGATTCTTCAGATTTAGATGGGCTACAGAAAAGCCTTAGTGGGTGACAAAATAATGACAATGATGGTGATGGTAGTAATGCTTAATATCAATTAAGAATTTACTATATGACAGGCCTTGTTAAAACAACTTTATGTGTATTAATTCATAGTTCTATCTCTATGAAATTGGTAGTCTTTTTGTCTCCATTTCAAAAATGGGAAAACCAAGTCAGAAGACAGGCTAAATAGCTTATGTAAGGTCCAAAACTAGTTAGTGTCTCTTTCAACTAACATATTTCAGCTACTACAGTCATATGGCATACATGAACAAAGTATAAAATGTTTCAAATGAGTTCTATGTCTAACTGTTGTCCAATTGTTACCAACTTTTCACTGAATGGGGAAAAAAAAAATCACAACTTAAGAATGTAAGTTAGTTCAAAAGGGAATTTCTAAAAGCTGATGAATCCAACTGGGTTGGAAAAATCTATAAACTCCTTCATTTTAACACAGTTCTACCTATAACAAAAGAAAGAGGACTTCTTCAAACCCCAATAACTGACAAATTTATAAGTTCCATAGTATACTAGTTTGGAAATAAATGATGTGAACAAGAAAAGCAAAAAGGGTTATAAGTAAATGTTAAAGGAAAAATTCTAAAATCTATTCAATATTTTCTTGGCCTATTTTATTTTGCTATCATTTTATTAGATTATTACTAATCAACTTGGTTGGTATGAGTTTACCACACAAATGAAGTGACAGCTACACTTACCTGTTGCTTTGTTTAAATTGTGGCAGGAATTACAGAAGGTTAATTATTTAAAGTCAAAAATATATACTATGACTAAAAAAGAGAAGCTTGCAGTGCAAAAGACAACTGCAACTTTTAGAAAAATTTATTAATCTTCCAAATTTCCACTCATGCAAACATGCTTCAACTTTTGAGTGAAAAATTAAATATCATGTTAGAAATAGATTAAAATTTCCTATTTGTTTAGTAATGAGGTTGTAAATATGCATTAGTTACATAAGTCATCTACACTGAATTTACAAACTTTAAACATCTTACTATAGGGCTTCACTGAGATAACGCAGTCTCAATGTACTACCTATTTTTACTAATATAGCAAAGGAGGGTAGAAACCTTGCTCTAGTCCCTATTCCAAAAAATCTAAAATGATACTAATTAAATCACCTTGGCCGTCACATCATTCTTTAGTGTAAAAGGAATCCTCATCCCTCACACAGAAATACAGTATCCTGGGAATGTCTGACTAATGGCAAAAGGGTTAAAGAGCAGAAATTCCAGACAGCCACTTTATTCTTACTCTAGAGACAACATGGGTAAGCACAGCCCAATTTAAAAATTTGAAGCTTTAACATTCTGTTATAAATCAAATCTGAATTACAGCATCAGACTTAGTATGTGGCCTGGTGCCAAACAATAAACGTGTTACGCTTTAAGCCAAAAGCAAGGTTTCTCTTTGATTCCCAACACCCCCTCCTTTTGTTCCCTTTCCTTTGTGTGCTCAATTTTCTAGGCTTTCTCATCACTTTTCAACCACATTCCTTCTAGCCTAAACTGCTCTTTGGGGTGGGGGAGGGAAGGGAGAGGAGAAAGGGAATGCAGTCAGTTCAGATGCATTCCTTGCACTGTTTTTTCAACCTCAGAGTATGAAGCCCTCCTATAGACAATCTTGGGAACTAAGCTGTGTTGCTACTTCTAAGAGGAAGAGCACAATCACAGATCTCTACCAACTCTTGGGCTGATCAAATAAATACAACATCTGGTAAAACTAAAACCACAATATAAAATATTAAAACAGGAGTACAGAAAGACCTAAGCAGCTTAAAATTATACACTGACGTAAACTCTTTTCAAAAAATGAAATTCATATATTAAGGAATTCAGAAAGGAGAGAAAAAAAGAGGAAACACAGGCAGATAAAAGCCAACTCTCAATTATCCATGCTAATGGAGAGAGGAGGGAAAGGGAGAGGTCAAATAGATTAAAGAAACTCATGTAATCTCCAAAAATATTTTGGCAAATACTAGTAAATTCTTCACCAAATCTTTTCCAGGACAACTAACAAATAATAAAATTACTAATTAAAATTTTTACCTCCTCTCCCTTCCCACCCTCTGACTAGAGGTACTCCCAAGCAGCAAAATGGCTAAAGGGTGGGAAGTATTAGGAAGGGGAGGAGGGGAAGAGAAGGAAAAGCAAGGGGCATGGTTAATTCATAAATGGAATAATGTGCCCCTGAATAATTGAGAGCTTCAATTTGGAAATAAATACAAGAAAAAGCCTGAAATAATAATAACCTATTTGCATACCTGTAACTTGGTCTTTCACCCAAATATAAGGATAAATTCATTCTTTAAAGGGGAAAAAAGGAAAAGGAGACTAAATAAACGTTATCCTTCAAGTATGACACTGATGCATCAACTTACAACTAGTTGCCCCGCAATACTGTTCCAATGTTTCTAAGATACTAATTTTGTCTCTAAGTGCCTCTGAAATGCAACCTATTGTTTACTATCTTATTACCTAGTACATAAATTTCCTATTACCAGTTCTCAAATTAGAATCTAGGCTCAGTTATCATTTTTAGAGAATCCCAACTCAAAAGCCTGGAGCAAATTAAAGAAGGAATACATTAGTATTTGAATGTTTCAACCATGTTAGCCTGACAACTAAATACACTACTAAAATGTTCAATGAAATTTTTTCAAACTTTTACAGTGCATACCTACCACTCAAAAATCTTAAAATTCTATGATAAACAACTAAACTTCCAAAATATGAGGTTTAAAAGCACCCCATTTTATGTCTTAAGTAAAATGAGGGAGAGTCAAGAACACAAAGCTAATAAAACAGATCTTTGGGGTAAGAAAAAATTCTGCCAATTGGTTTAAATACATAGTTTAGGTTATGACGTTATGAAAAGGCATTGAATTTTTCCTTTAGTTTTATTTCAAACAAAAATTTTATTAAAACAAATTAAAAATGAATAAATTATATTTTAACATATTTTTATGAAATATTTCTATCATCTTATATTAACACTGTAAGGATAATTTCTGTTTCTTTCTATACTTAGGAGGCACTGTCTCCATATATACTCAATGCTTGATCCCTGCCCTCAGTCCACCCTCACCCCATCTGTCAAACAGTTATAATGATCTCAAAACAATTTGGTAAGAGTCCTTTACCATTTTACTTTTACTTTTTAAAGTAAATTAAGATATATTCGTATGTCTTAAAAGCAAGAAATACATTAGCATTTTTTCGGAATCTCAAAATACATGAGATAATTAAAGCTAGATACAAAAAAGTTATGCCTAAACTAATACACATATCAAATATCCCATTACAAAGAACCCCTAAAGGACTTTTAATTTGAGGAGGCATACTATCTTGTTACTGAACTTTACTTCAAAGTAAAGTGGTCTAAACGTTGGTGGTCTTTGTTATACAGAAATTACCTTATATAAGAGGATTTGACCTAAGTATTTTAAACTAGTGTAACAAAATGCAAAAACTATAACCAAATGAATAAACAGTGACCACTATGGTCAAAATCCCTCAGTAGAAATATTGTTATTAAGATAAAGGACTCAGGAATCTGCTACACAATAGGAAGACTGTTTCAAAACTACATTATACTATGTCATAAAAAAAAATCAGGGTGGTATGACTAATGGCTTACTTATGTGCAATTGTTGTTAACCGTTCATCGTTTACTGCTCTCCGAACTTCAGCACGGTGGCGTTCTGTTGAGATGCTATGAAAAAAAATAGCCATTATAGAACTCTGCCAAGCAGGCAGCTCTTTTCTATACTTTCATTAATGTTTAAGTCAACAGGTAGCAGGGGGGTAGACGGATGCTTTGTGAAAAGACATAGTGGGTGCCCAAGATCTTCAAATGTTCCACAGTCTTAAAAAAGAATTCATACTGATTCTGTATAACTGCACAAAGAATTTGTTACAAATTAGAAATCACAAAATGACAAACCCAGCCTCATATGAAGGCATTACTTCCAAATCTCAGAAATGTTAGATCATAAGCAAGATTAGCAGAGCATCCTGTTATCTAAATGTGCAAACAGATGTTCAATGGCCTCCTAATTATGACTGCTGAGAAGAGGATCTGGGTACTTAGAAGAAAGCCTTCTAAGGTTTTTTCTAAAGCTATAATTTTATGTCCAGTGAATACAATGAAGAATGAGAGTGGCAAGATAATCTGTATTCTATGGCTATATGCTATGAACTTGATGCCAGGATAATATCAATACTTCTGGCTGTATGTCTTATACGTTATGTTACCAATGGTAAAAATATGCTTATATTGTTAAAAGATGTGGTCTTTTTACACGTTGGAGTACTACTCAGCCACAAAGAAAGATAAACTAGAGACTTTTATAAGTAAATGGATACAATTTGAGACCATACTCATAAGGGAAATAAACCAAACATACACATGCAATTGTACTGTCTCCCTACTATGAGAAGCTGAAAGAGTAAATAAGATCCAAAATGTACAACAGCTACTATAAAATGGGAAGAAACTGTTCAAAAGGAAAGAAAAACTGGGATGGGAAAAGGAGAAAAGGAAAGGAAAAGCAAAAAAAAAATGTATATATATAGATATGCGCATATATACACACAAGATAGTTAAGATAGGTATACTACTAATTTTTCTTAATTTATTAAAAAAAGGTTTGTGCTACTGTTGTTTGAACAATTAAATGCCTACATCTTATATTCTCAGTAACTAATTTGAAGATAAAATATGCAATGCATTATCCACTGTTATCCTATTACCTTGTTTAAAAATTTTGGAGTTGTTTTCTTTCTAAAATAAAAAAAAATTTTAAATGCACTTATATTGATCTTATGCTTATATTGAACATATAAAACACAGGCTGGGGACATAGCTCAGTGGCATAAGCGCCTGCCTGGCAAGTGCAAGGTTCTGAGTTCAATCCTTGGTGCCTCAAAAAAAATAAAAATAAAATATAAAATAAAACTAATAGTAAATAGTACTATTACTAATAGTAATAGTTACTAATAGTAAACAACTTTTTTAAAGCCTGTACCTATTTTATTCACAAATAATACTGCTCTTCCAACTGTATTCTTTATTATTCAAGTTAAAACTATACTATGAATTGAAACATTTAAGGGAATTAAAAGCAGAATTTATGAAAAAACATATACAACAAAACGGTAAGACTGAGAATTTAGTTTAACTACATCCTTACATTAATAACCTCATCCATCTTTTCACTTACAAAAGAATAGGACAAAATATCTTTAAATGTAAACAGCAAACAGTTAAAACAACATTTTCTGAGAAAGCTTAAAATGTTAGAATGAATGAAGAAAAGTGACCCTGGCTCTCCTCACAATATCCCACCCTGCTTCCTCTGAGGGGCACTTTTATTTTGCTTTTTCCTCTTTTATCCAACCCAGGCTCAGTCTACAGAGCTAGTTTCTCCCTCACTCTTCACTTTTACTTTTTCAAATAAACTTTGCAAAAGAAAGAGAGAGACAGAGACAGAGACAGACAAGGAGGAAGAAAAACAAAAGGTATTAAGAAATTCCTTTCATTTGAATTTTTTTATTGGATAAAAATGCCACTCTAGTGTAGCTGAAAGAAGACTATACTTAAGGCTGTAACTACATAACCACCACCCAGTTATATGTTACAACATCTTCCTTGCATGTCTTTCTTCCCTCCAACAAGTGCCACCTTAGCTCTTCATATCCATTTACTGCCAGTTATTCTCTCATCCGCTTTTGTCAAACATACTGCCTTTCCTAGGTGGATCAAAACTGTAACTGCTTTGAACCCTTTCTGATGGGATTACAGAAAAAAGGATAAATTGCACAATTTCCTGTAACAGAGTACACAAATAGGATAGGATCTCTAAACAGCAACAATTTAAATACGTCTGTTCTTCAGTTTAATCTGAGAGTGGAAAGTAATGAAGTCCCTCAAATTGAAATTTCTAGAGTCACATTTCCCAAACTTTTATGATAATTTACCTAAGAACTTTTGAGAGTTCTCCAAGAAGATCTTTCTTTTCCTTGGTGAGATCCCCCTGTGCCCGAAGTGCAGTGATAACTCCAGCATATGCCTCCAATTCTAGAAGGAGAAAATTATTTTATCAAGATAGGCCTTTAATATTTTAATACTCTGGCTATGCATAGTTAAACTTCAGGGCTAGAAATTTAAAATCAGTCAAATGCAAGCTTAAGTCCTTTCAAAAATTTTATCTAACAAAAGATTTAAATGTGGCTTTTACAATTTGTACCATTTTGTTTTCTAGCATTTCCACACTTGTCATGTATGTGACATATTCAGGCAGAAAATCTGACAGATTCAGAACAGGAAATAGGCCCCCAAGTGATATAATAAGACTGATAAAAGTATTTAGATTACTGAAAAGTACCTTTACTGATTAACCCTCAAACAAATTTCTTAGGCCTGTCTACAAATTCAAACTATATTCTACCTCTCTTCTGGGTAAACTGTGAGCACTGTGTAACATAGTTTCACTTATAAGAGAAAAAGTATAAGCAACTTTAAAAAGATACATAATAGGAAATAAGAAGAGAGACAAATAGGAAAGAGCCAGGAGATTTGGAAGAATCAGGGAAAGAGGGCAAGGCCAGGGAGGGAAAGGAGACAAAAAGAATTAAGATGTGTCCATGTACATGTACCAACTCCCCATGATGAATGTAATCATTATGTACTGCAAACATGTAGTAATAAAAATTAAAAGAAAAACAAATTTATTTTTAGTCTTGGTGGCAGCATCTTACTATGTAACCCAGACTGGCCTCAAACTCACAGCAATCCTTCTAGCTCAGCATTAAAAGAAAAATCTTTTAAAAATAAAATAAAATACCTATTTGCAAAGGCTAAAATAAAAAATCTTGGCTTCATCACTGCTATTTACTAGTTATGTGACCTTAGACAAGTCCTTTCATTTTATTTGTGAACTCATTTCCTTATCTAAAAAGAACACTGTAGGTACTTTCTGGATCTAAGATCCTCTGTATCTACAAAACTATCATCAAAATGACTACTTAGAAAACATGAAAAAAAAAAAAAAGAAAACATGAAATGTTCTTAAAGCAACTAGGACATAATACAGTGAGTTCTAATACCAGACAGCTTTATTTCACTCTTTCCACAGAAACAAACCATTACAAAATGAATGTTAGTTCCTGGTACTGGTTAAAATATAAAACTACAAGGCTTCAATAGCCCCCAGTAAAACATACATGCCTATCATTGTAGTTTGTGTACCTTTCTCCCATAGACGGTGGACCTGACATGTAACTTGCTTTTGGTCAATGGAATACTGGAAAATGCATGCAAACAAATACTTGATAAAAACTTGAACTTGCAGCCTTGCTCTCTTAAAGATACCAAGCTCCAAGCAGCCCAGAATGAAAGGCTACATGAAAAGAGAGGCCCAGTCATCTCAGCTAAACTACCAACTGCACAGAGACACAAGAGAGATCTCAGACAACACCAACAACCTATAGAATAGAAAGAAATGATAAAATAGATGCTTTAAGTCATTAATACTTTAAACAGGTATATATAAACAAATAGAATGGTAGAGAATATATGTCCAGAGTAGAATTATCTTCATACTCAAGGTGCTACAAGTATTTGTTACTTGCCAATGCCTGACATAAAACACACTAAATATAAGCCAAACAGGTGCATGACTGTAGACTAGGTATATACCAGTAATAGAATAGTAGTCTCATTTAGTTAATATTATTGACAAGTCTATCAAAAGGAAGTTTTATACAGAAGAGTGGGCCAACTACACTAAATAGAAATGTCTGGTCCAAATGAATTACCCGAAATGTATACATCCCGCATGTTCAACCTGTACTGCATACTTTATGGACATTTCTTGGAATTTCTCCTAAAAGACAAGCTCTGCTGCTCTGGATAGTAAAGGAAATACTTAATTCTAGAGAACATGAAGGAAAAACTTTACTTTAAAAAACATTATTTCAGCTTTTATCAGACTCAGAGTAGAGAAAGACACTGGAAATGACCAAGTAAGAATTAACTATACTCTAAATATTTATAAAATATTTTACTTAACAAATCAATACTGAGTCCTATTACATACATACTAGATAGTATGTTAGGTAGTGTCATGCTTTCAAGAAATTAACTGTAAAATACAGTTACTGTGTAATAAGTTCTCAAGAAATTATGATGAAATTTACATACAATAGTAAATGAACAGAGGAGAAACATATTTAGTCTGGAAATAAGCTTTAGTTAGGAAAAAAAAAATCTATGCCCCAGGCAGGCAGGGGCAGGAATGCAAATGTAGAAAAGGAGAGTAAAACACCAGACAGTGTTTCATATTATTTCAGTAACTTCCAATGACTACATTTGAGAATTTGATACTAAGTGAAGCAAAATGTCTATATAGTCACTAACACCAATCAAACTACTCATAGAATATTACTACTGCTACTGCTACTACTACTACTACCATTACTACTGCAGTAGTACTACTACAGAGTACCACAGAAATTCTTCTAGGAATGAAAGTCAACCACTTTTATACATATCCTCAAATCCTGATTTTCTTCAGTAATAAAGATCAAATCAAGAGGTACACTACCACTCAACTACATCCCAGCTCTACATTTTTTAAATTTTGAGACCGGGCCTATTTATTTGCCCAGGAGGGACTCAAACTTGCAATACCCCTGCCTCAGTTTCCCAAGTGCTGGGATTGCAGACATGTGCCACCATGCCCAGCTTCATAATATGTCTTAAATTGGTTGAATTTCTGGTATAATGTTTGGTGCCATTCCATTGTAGTGTTAACTCCAATAACATGCAAGTATAATGAAGTAAACATATATGAACACCTCAGAAAACAAAAGATTTAGCTGGGCTTGGTGTCACACACTTGTAATCTGAGCATTTCAGGAAACTGAGGCAGGAGGAATGCAAGTTTGAGCCCAGCCAGAAAAACTTAGCAACACTTTGTCTCAAAAAATAAAAAAGGGATGGGGTGTAGTTTAATGTGAAGGACAAGGGTTCAATTCCCAATACCACAAGAAAGGAAGAAAGGAGGGAAGGACGGAAAGTAGAAAGAAGGAAAAAGAGGACACAGAAAATAAAAAATTTGCCAAACCATTTTTTTTCTAAACCATTTTTATAAAACCCTTACATCTTTCCATTTAAACGAATCAGCCATTCAATTATACTACAGTATATAAAACCCCACATTGGCTAGTGTTATATAGTTAAGCATAGTCATAAAATTGGGCAAGGCCTATGATAATGGTTTATATCTAGATTTTCCCACAAAGCCTCATGTGCTCACAGCCTGGACATTTGAAAACCAACTGAATCATAGGAACAATACAGCTAAATGTGATGTGAGAAAGGGGGACCTGGTCAGAAATGACAAGTCACTAGGGTAATGACCTGGAAGGGTATATATATCTCCCTCCCCTGTTGTTCCCTTGTCTCTGCTTTCTGACCACCATGAGGTGAGCAGCTTTCCTCCACCCAGGCTCTTCCACCATGCTGTAGACCATTCAGGAACTGAAATTTTGACAAAGAGGACAAAATAAACCTCCAAGCTTTAGCACAAGGTATTTTGTCCCAGAGATGAGAAAAGTAACTAAGACCCCTATAGTCCCTGCACTCTGAGGCTGAGGCAGTAAGACTGTACATTCAAGCCAAGCCTAGGCAAATTAGCGATAGCAAGACCAAAACTCAAAACAGGCTGGGGATGCAGCTCAAGATCAAGGCCCTGGGTTGAAGGGAGAAGGGGGAGGATATTAAGTTAAAAGGCATATCCCTATCAGTGGTACATTTAGTATATCATAAAGAAAGTATCCCAATTTCTTTATAATTAAGTAAAGTCTGTTTAGTATTTTACATTAAAGTAATTTATAAGTATCTTTAAAATGACAAAACTAATGTGATTAACACATTATGTTTTCTAAACTTAGGGCCTGGAGCTAGCATTTGAAGGCAATTGCAAGTTCATTGTTATGATAATGAGTCAAAAGGTGGGAAGGAAGTCTTTGAGCAAATCACTATCAAGGTCTCAAAGTGTCAATGACATTACCCTGTAGGACAGCTGTTTTCTTTTGTACAGAAGCAACTCTCCAGCAGCATTACTCACACAGCTCTTACTAAAATTAGGACTAAATTTAATAGTTTTCATTTTTATTTCCTTTTATTTCGTGGTGAATTTTATTGCTGTGCAATAAAAGGTTTTTGTTCATCTGTGACACCTTTTACTTCTGTGCAGTCTTCTCTTCTGGTTTAGGAATAGTTTGTTCCTTTCAAGGAAGGATCCTCCCCAGGTTGTGGGGTGAGCAGAAGCTCACGTAAGGTAATCTCACTCGAGTTCTGTAAGTACCAGAGCACATCTCGGGTGGCTTGTTCACCTGATATACTCAATGAGAGAATGTATGTCTAAACTCAAAAATTTAGCCTTACTCTGTATTTTAAAGCATGTGTAACAGTAATTCAGCACTCCTTTTGGGCCACTAACCCTGAGCCCAGCACCACTGTTTTGTCTAGGCATACCTACTAACTCCACCACTGTAACACGAAGTGGTATCTTTTTGATACTGGGTGGCTTCTCAGTATGTAGAGGCCTGGGGAGTTTCAGTATTCTTTCTTTTAGTGAGCACAAAGATATTAGGCTTTGATTTACATAATTTTTGTGGGCTTTTTTGGATTAAGTGAATACCAAATCATTCCATTCTCATCACTTCAGGCCACATATGGAAAGAACTAAGGATAAATCTGGATGTAAAAGTTATCATTTTTATTTTTAAACATAATCTCGATTCAAAGCCTCCAAAACCCAGAAGCCCCAATCCAATCTACTGTCTTTGTGATCTGTTCCTCTGCAATTAGCTCCACTATAAAATAAATGACTCCAATTTTACAACTGACAGCAAGTTATATTAACTGCACAAGCATGTAGAAAACTATTTTCAAATTAATATTAGAAGTCCGTACATAAGATTTTAAAAATATTTGACTAATAAACACTTCCCACCAAAAACATTTCTCTTCAACTTCCTAAAACAACAATGTTAAATCCAGGTCCAAAGAGGCATGTCTGTAACTCTAGCTACTTAGGAGGATCCGAAGTTTGAGCCTAGTCTGGGCAACTTAGCAAGACCCTGTCTCAAAATAAAAATGAAAAAAGGACTGGGGATATAGCTCAATGGTAGAGTATCCCTGGGTTCTATCATAAATACCGCAAAAAAACCAATGCTAAGAATTGGTTTGAGGGGCTGGGGATATAGCTCAGTGGAATAAGCGCCTGCCTAGCAGGCGCAGGGTCCTGAGTTCAATCCCCAGTACCGCCAAAAAAAAAAAAGAACAAAGAATTGGTTTGAAATCCTCATAGTGCCATGAGGAGAACTAAGAAAGGGCAAAAGTTATTAGCAGGCCTGAGTAGCCCTAATTTTATCTGATCTACATATAGGAATTCACAACAACTATTACCTTTGAAGCATTTTTTGGCAGCTCTTCTGGCAACTCAGAAGCCAGGCATTATGATAGGCTTTTATCTAAATAATTCATATTCACTGCTTAAACACTGACTGCTTATTTTCAATTTTTGTTTCATTTATTTCATCCATTATGCTAACCTGAAGCTACAGTGGTAAATAAGAAAAACTCCTATAGTCTAAGATAGCATTTCTCAACCACGGATCTTCATTTGAACCAAACAATATGGAAAATAATTTGAGTGACTCTTCTCAATTTTCTTGGGATGGCACATAACTAATAGCATTCTAGATGCAAGATAGAAGTTAGTTCATTACATACAACAGATGCCTTGACATTAGGGCTTAATTCTCTCCCTAAAATGCTGGTTAAGAAAGGCTGCGGTAAAAAAAAATAAAAAATTTTTAAAAATAAATAAATAAATAAAAAGGAAAGGTTGCTGTAAAGGAAAAGCACTAAATGGTAATGAATAAGCATAAAATGTGTTTTGCTACTAATAGTAAAATATAATTTGGGGAAGTAGGTACAGCTCATACTAACTTAGAATTTATAAGTATGTATATGTAATTCACATATACATTCATAAAGGTTAAAAGTATGCTAAAGTGAGATTGAAAATCATTCAAGTCAAATACTGACTTTAGTGTCAGCATTATCTTAGGTTTTAAACTTTATCCGTAAAACGGAAGCAAAAAAAAACAAAACATGAAACAGCCTATCTTTCAGGTCTGAGAGGGGTAAGCGAGACATTGAATATAAGACACTCCAAGTAGTCAAGTAACTACCAATGAGTCTTAGCTACTTATATTATGGCGATTCCTACACCTCTTAAGTACAAATCACAACAGACGCTGGGGAAACAACAATGAGAATGATGGTGACTATATTTCCAAAGAGTTTCTGAGATAGCATAAGATGACACTGAGGTAAACAACTATACCTCAACAGAAAGTAAAAACACCAAAGGCAAAAAACATTAAAAATTAAAATCATACCCAATTTTCGAAGAATCCTTTTGCATTCATCTCTGCTGAGATCCAAAAGGGTTGGCCACACAACAGGCATTGCTGCTTATGTTTGGTAGCCCCAAAGAGCTTGTCCTCCCTACCAGAAGGAAAAACAACCAATTTACCAAAGTACTTCAAAGGCCACTCACCTGGAGATCCATCCAACAGGCTAAGAAATGTAACCAATAAGATACCCCACAATCATTTTTCATCACCAGTTTCCAACTTCGGACAAAGAATTAAAGCAACATTTCAGAGTTTACTATACCAGTCAATAACAGTGGTTATAGAGTCAGACTTTAGAGTGAGACACCGCTAGGTTCTAGTTCTAGCTTTTCAACTTAATGGTAGTACGATCCTCGCTAAACTAGATACTCTAAATGGGCTTCACACGCGTATTACCACCAAGGTATCACTACTCAGTTTGTTGTTTGTTAATGAACAAAACATGCCAAGTTTTTTCATGGTGACTGGTATGCAATTTAATAAATACAAGCTACTACCTATTCAAGCTTGGGCAAGTGACTTCTGTCGCCTTCCTCCCTTTCAAATTCTAACACATTGTGTTAATGAAATCCAATAACAAAGAACGCCCTGTAGTCTTTAACAATGAAGCATAAATTTAGACCTCGTAGTCATTAAACTACTGTTTACCAAAAGTTTAAATGCCAAGCACTTGCTTAGTATTGGGAACTGTCTTAGTGTAGAGGACAAAAAGCGCTCGGGGCTTACGCAATACCTGCTTTGCATACAGCAAACCCACAGTAAACATTTGTTAAATGGATAAATGAATGGTTGGCGGGAGAAAGTAAAATGAATGAATGAGTGAACTCACTGTCTATCCTAGGAATCACTGAACCGAAATAACTGCTATATCCGGTTCCAGTGGCTGGGCTGCCAACTCCAACTCTACGCCCCCAATTGAACCCCCTCTCCCTACTTCCACCATCCTCAGTTCAGAACCAATTCGGCGCTAGCAGATCCGACTGCGCGCCCCAGCTGACAAGCTGACTTAAAGGAGTGGGGAGGAGGAAAAAGGGGCAGAGCCAAAGAAATCCGCTCCCTCCACAAGCTTGTCCCCGCCTCCCGACAGGATCTTGGAGGCGGCTCGACCGCCTGAATCTAGCACCACGTCACGGCATCCCAACGCGTCCTGGCCAGCGGACCCTACCGCGGGGCTGCCTCGCATCCAAAACGCCGGCAGTAGCTGCCGGGACCGGTTGGGGCATCGGAATCATCTCGTGGAATCATTCCCCACTCAAGTGTCAAGGAAACAAGCCCGCCCCGCCCCCTCTCCTAACACGCACTTGCCCGCAGCGCTAGAGCAACCAACCCAAACTCCTCGCCCGCGCCTCGACGCGGATCGCAATGCCAAGCCCGCGACCCGAGCCCCTCCGGCCGGCAGCCGGTATCAGGGGCCCCCGGCCGGCATCTGCGCCTCACTCCCTCCCCAGCGGAGAGGACAACGAAAAAGAGCAGGCGCGCGGACAGGCAGTCGGACTGCCGGGACTCGCTCAACGCTCCTAATGCCGGAGCCCCGGCATCCCAGCACCAGGCCTGCCAGGGTCCCCCTCAAGCCACCTCCGGGAGACCCACGATACCGTTAGGAAACAACGGAGGATGGGGCTGGGCGCCCCAACCTGGGCTCCAAGTGCCTGGCCCGGGGATCCTTTGCTCTGGGTGTCTGCCAGCTCTTCCTGGGACCCGCCTGAGAGTCACCCACCTGCCCGGCCTTTCTGGGCTCATCTAAAAGGCTCCTCCGCCAAGACTAGGGGACACCAGGAATAGGTTTGTTTGCGGTGCCTCAGACGGGGCAAGATGGCGACAGGTACCAGAGCGCAGGCGCAGGCGCGCGTTGCCAATCGGGAGGTGTAGTTCGCCTTTCCCGCCTTTCGAAGAACAGGCACCAAAGGCCCTCCATTCGTCCTGTCCTTTTCTTACGCTTTTTGAAAGGAAAGAGCCGGTATCGCATGGGGATGCTAGGAGTTGTAGTCCAACGCAAACCGTGGTCTTTCACTTCAGGTTTGCTGTCGCACGCGCAAGGAAGGCTGGGATTGTAGTTCCTTTGCTTCTCCAGTATACTCTGATCTCTGGCTTCGCGCGCCTCTCCTCGCTGCCGTGCCCTAGCCAATCGGCGGTGCTCTCTGCTACGCGTAGCGTCACACGTAGCGGTCAAAATGGCGCCCGCAGTTGGAGTTTGCATTTCGCGGCGACCTTTACTCCAGTGTGGTTAGGAATAGGAAAAGTCCCGCTTGGCACTGAAGCGCAGTTACTGCTTAGGATAGGATTCCTCACAATTGTAGCGGCCGTCATCAGCCGTCTGCAACCACTCAAACAACTGGAAGAGAAATAATCCACACCCCGAGAATTGACAATGGAGTTTCCCATACCTGATCGCGAGATCACGGAGTTTCAAATGGAGAAAGAGAACCTTAGCGCTCTCAACTTCGGGTTCTTACACATGTAAAGTGAAAATGAGGGTGATAGCTCGTGCTGTGTCTGCCAAAGGCAAGAGGAAGGGATTTATATGAGGCACTACGGCGTGGTACGCTCGTCCTCAGCCTTTTTTCTTGTTTAATAGCACAATGTTGTGGCGTTCTTGTCGCTTTTTCAGATACAAAGGGACCCTATAAGGATTCAAAGGTAGTGCCTAATGTTGAAGATTCCATCAGATTTTGTGTATGACCTCCCTCCAAACGTTGTACTTTTATTAGTAATTCTCGAGCCAAAGGAGGTTTTGATGTACATTCTATCACCAGACGGTTTCCGTCTTCACAGACTACTGGAGCATGCCTGAGGCCTTGGTTTCTACCCCCAGCCCCTCAAAGAAAAGAAAAATACTATCCTGTTAAGGAATAATACACCCTTTGGAGATGTGTGGTACACTACATAAAAAAAGGTCTTTATCAATCAGGAACCATTACATAAACCACTGATAATGTTCATGTTCGGGAATGGAGCTGTAGGTTAAGAAGAGAAAATAATGGTATTTAAATTTCCTGCCTTCCCTCCTTGATTTTCCAGTGCATCCTATCTTGAGACCAATTGCTTAAGAACTTGTTAAAATAGCAAATAAATCTTAGAAGATTTTGTAATAACATACATTATTTAACTTGAGCTTTGCACTATCTCTGTGAGCCATATATAATTAAGGTCCCCTGTACTATGAAAGCCAGCAAAACCCACATGTTCAGTAACTCACCCAGTTTCATACAGCTAGGAATTGATAACTGGGTTATATAACCTCTGGTGTTCAGACCTCCAAGTGTCCTTTACAGGGGATATCAGAATGGCAAATAATAGAGTAAAAATGAAAAGACCTCTTATAAAAACTGACTCCTACCATAAGAAGTATGATGAATTACCATGGTTAATCTTGTATTTACTAGGTGCCAAGTACTGTTTTAAGCATTTCACATAATAACTCCGTCCTTAAAACCACTTTATAAAGTAGACACTATGATTATCCCTAATTACAAACAAGGCAACTGAGGCATAGGAAGTTTAATAGCTTGCCTAAGGCCACGCATAAGTCAATGGCAAAGCCAGGATCTGAATTTAAGCAGTTTGGCTCCAGAGTCTATTAGTAGTTCTCAAAGCTCCAGATTAGTTCTGAAAGTTTAATGCTCCATAGGAACCACTTGAGGATCCCGTTAAAAATGCAAATTTTGACTGTGTATGTCTGGGATAAGCCTTAGATCTGGTATTTTTAATAAACTTTTAAGTGATGATGGTGCTTCTCTCCTAACCATTTTTTTTTTCCTTTGCAGCCAGAAACTAGCTTCCCTATACTGCTTCTGGCTGCTTCATAACCCCAAACATTCCTAATGGTGTCTTCTTTGATATGCAACAGACTCAAACCATCCTCAAGAAGCACATCCTACCTCTATTCCCTGCCACCCTGCTCCTGTGCCACATAATGACACCTTGCTACAAAGCTCAAAACACTGAATAACTGTATAGTCATTTGTTTGAAAATTCCTAACCTTGAGGTCTGTAAGGAGAGGAACAAATCAGATCTGCTCACTCTTGTGCTTAGTACATAATAATGCTAAGACTTACCAGAGCTTTCACTAGTCAAAATGCAGTTGCATACATTGGATTGGCCCCTACAATAATATTATATTAACTCTGTTTTATGAAGGAAGAAACTAAGGCAGAGAGAAAAACAGCTTGCCCAAGATAACAGGCTAAGTAACAAAGCCATGATTTCAAATCAACTCACTTTCCAGGTAATTAGATAAATTAAAGTCACCCCATACTTAACTTGCAAAGGAGAATAGCTAGACTTACTATCTTACTAGATATAAATGATTATCTTGTACTCTGGTAAAATAAATGGTAGTATAGTGCCTGTCTGAATGTTCTTCCTCTGTTAACTAAACATCTTAGCCTTAAATTCTTCAAAATGTCTATCCTCTACATTCTTATATTATGCAGCTATATTGGAAAGCAGAGATAGTCATCATCATGACAGTATCTGTTAAGCTACCACAATATTACATAGGCAAGTTGAAATGGATAGGACTTTAGGGACTCATTTCACACTAATAAAATCTAAAGGTATGAAGAAGTCAAGGGATTTATCCAAAATCCTATGGAAATTTCATGGCAGAACTGGAGTTGGATCTTTCAATTGCTAGTTTTTTCTGCTATACCACACTGTCTAGTTCCTTACCTTTAGGAAGCGTATTACTATACTGATGTAGCTAATGTATGCTGTATGTATTAAAAATGGGACTAACCAGGCCAAAATCTATGTAAGTAGAATATTAAATAGTAGGTCAAGATGAGAAGATCTGAGACAAGAACAATGGGATAACTGTGTTGAGGGAGGTATCTTGAGGGGAATTAATAGCAATGTGCTTTTTACCATAATAAACTTTTTAAAATATTCACTGGATATTGAAAAAAAAAAGTAGATTTGCAGAATAGAACAGAAAAAAGGGATGGAAATTGGAAATAACTGATAATTACATGCTCAGGCACAAAAGAATACTAGGAACACTTCAGAACAATCTAGAATGGCTTTAGAAAAGAGGTGAAAGATCTAACCGCTGCCTTGTCAATAGCTTCCTCACCTTCCCCCGAATACTGTAATTCCTACCTACCAAATAACTGGCTTTATTGTATTAGTGAGCGGTAGGGCCTTAGCACCTCTGGAATGGGCTTTGTACAAACCTCTTTCTTCCAGAAGAACCTCAATCACCCTTTGCCCGATATACCCACCATATTTGCCACTACTGTCAAAATGAGCTATCAAAGTTTATCATACCAATTTCCTTAAACACTGGCTTCCAATTGCCCGCAAAATACCAATGTCAGCTTTTTTTCAAGCAAACCTATGCTACTTACATATCTAACTTTTCCCTAGAGCACTGCTGCCATCTCCTTGTCTTAAATGTGGCACTTTCTTTAATTTCACTGCTTCCCTTACAGTCTTTTTGAGAGTTCTTTCTCCTCTCCCACTCTGTATATCTCAAGCCAGGAGTAAAAACTGGCATTCTGCTAACTTGTCACTACAGCTACCAGACCAACTACCCCAGTACTGAGCCTCTCACATTAAGCCATACAAAATCCATTTCATCACTCTCACGGAGGTTTTTAAGTTTGCTGTCGTCAGCTTAGGCTGCCCCATTGTCTACTCCGTGCTTACACTCACCAATATAAAAACCTTTCTTCACAGCTTGTATTCACCCACCCACTTCTGCGCTTTACTCTTGACTGTTCTACTAAAGTCAGTAGCCAAGGTATCCCACATTTAAATCAAAACTTTGCTATTCCATATGTCTTAATTCCTTTGCCTTCATCAAACCTGTTCTTCAACTGCAGGACATCTGTAGGCTTGTAGGGTTCCCAGTTTTCCAAGTCTGTTCCTCTTCACGAGATTTACTTTCTCCCCATTCTACCCTGGACTCCACATCATTTATTTCAAACCCAGTCTTAGCACTTACAAGTCCACTCAGCCATCTCTTTCCTTCACATTAACCCTAAAACAGTCTTCATGCTTGTATCGTTTTCACCCTCAGTCCCTCCCCACGTTGAGATAAGCGTTGGTTAACCATTAGTACATAATAAGGGGCTGGGGATATAGCTCAGTGGAATAAGTGCTTGCTTAGCAAGCGCAGGGTCCTGAGTTCGATCCCCAGTACCACAAAAAAAAAAAAAAAAAGAAAACGGAAACCTCATAATAAGTTAGCCCAAACTTTAGCGGCTTAAAACAACAACAAAAAAGAGGCTTTTTTTTTTAAGTTTCATACAATTTTCAGAATTTCTGTTGGAATCAAAAATGGCTTAGGTGGTTGCTTTTTGCTCAAGGTCTCTCAAGAGTTTGCAGGCATCTCAAGGCTGACAGGCTGAAGGATCAGTTTACAAGATAGCTCACTCTCATGGGTGGCAAGTTAGTAAGGAAAATGGTCTCAGCTTCTCACGGTGTGCACCTCCCTGGATGGCTAAGCATCTTCAGGATGTGATAACCTGGCTTGCCCCAGAGTAAGTGATCTAAAGGAAAACAAGGTAAAAGCTACAGAGTAAGAGAGTGAGGAGAGAGAATCAAACTTTATAGAGGTGTGTATAAATGTATATAGCACACAGCCTTTGAAGGGGAATTTGTATAGAGTGGAAAAACCATAACAATTTGATTGTGGTAAGTAGAAATAATATTAAATAGCATTTATTGAAGACTCATTATAAGAACACCCTGTATGCATCTTCTCATTAAAACCTCAGAACATCCTCATGATATAGTAATTATTGTTTCACTTTAAGGCTGAGGAAGCCAAGCCCTGTAGAAAAAGTAATTTGTCCAAAGTTTGATATCTCCAGAAGATGCTTTTCAAGAACACACAGATACTAATGAATTCTGGCTACCCATAGTTGCAAAACAAATCATTGCCATGGCAGAAATTATTTATTTTGCTCACAGATCTCCAGTTTGCATCAGGCTTAGTGGAAGCAAACCATCTCTACTCTTTTTTATGTTATTCAGTGAAGTCTGAAGGTTGAGTGAGGTCTGGAATCATCTGAGGGCTTATTTATTCATATGATCAGCAGTTAAAGTTGACTGTTACCTGAAGTCTGACGGGTTGTCAGCTGCAAATTGTTATGTAGATCTTCATGTGACCTAGGCTTCTTACAACAGGTAGCCATATTCCAAGGCAAATGACCGGAGAGAAAAATAAGAGAAAATTATCATTTTTATGATGAAACTCTGGAAGTAGTGTAGCATTATTTCCACCATACTCTTGATCAGAACAGTCACAAGGCTACCTAAGTTCAAGGAAAAGAGAAATAGATTCAATGTCTTGATAAATTTGATAGACTTCTAGAACATCATCTGGGACCAGAAACTATTACAGCCATTTTTAGAAAATATCAACTGCTACATTCAACAACACTTCATATCCCTCCCACAAGCAAGGCATTCCTCCACTCAAGACACCCCTCCCCCCAGCCTCTTCCATTATGCCAATATGGTTGGGCATAATGTCCAGGATTTCATCCACTAAATTAGGTCCAGGTATGTGTGAAATTCCTCTGGTGCATTCTCTCAATTTGAAGACTAGGGAACTAAAGATACAAATTATTTGTTCCCCTCACACCCAACATACTAAGGTAACACAGGCATAGAATAACCCTATAGAGCTTATTCAAAAGGAAAACATAGGAGGTACAGCAGACTCACTGGACCATAACAATTCTGTTGCTGTTTCTCTGATTAGGGCTCCATCTTCTACCTTAGGCATAATTCTCTGCACCTCTTAACTCCACCTTCAGGATTTTCTAATCTCTGCTTTCTGAATCATTCTTTTCCATTAAAAAAAAATGGCTGATGTTTGAGGCCAAGTAAATTTTCACCCTGCTTCCTGCTCAGCTATTTTCATTTTTAAACATTTTCTGTTTCTTTTTATTTAAGCTTGTATTTATATGGATTGATACATATATTAGTGCTCACTAGAGAAATATATTTAATGCAAGATATATGAATATATATTTTCAAGATAGGCTTCCAATGGTGGCCCACAGAGTCAGGTGCGAAAGAGTGCAAAAGAGCCATTTGTACACTGGGGATTCAAAGGATCCAATTGAAATTTGAAGGCCTAGAACTCACAGTAGAGTCCCTTGCAAGTCCACATAAAAAGGCCAAAGGGTCTGGGATGGAAGGCTGAAGGGTCTTCACTGGAGGGCTGAAGACGCTGTGCTGGAAAGCTGAGAATCTGCCCTGGAAGCCAGGAGATGACATCCAAGGTGAAGATTAAGACTGAGCTCCTTGGAAGAAACAGAGTGACCCTTCATTCTTTGTTTCCCTTTTATTCAATTTAGGCAACAAGCCTGTTAGTTGGTGCTTTTACACCCAGGTAGGTCTTCTGTTTTCAACAAATCCCTTCAGCCACACCCAGAACTGTGCTGGCCCAATTTAGTTGGGAGTTTCTTACTCAAGTTGACACAATCAGTTATCACACTACAATTCCTTTTAAACTTGTATAGGTTTCTAATGAATCTTATTGGAATTTATGTGCCCTATTAGTCAAAAGCTACACTAGCAAATCTCATCCAGATAAAGGGTTCACTGTCTTGGTCTTTGGCTGTGGAGCAGTGAGCTTAACAATTATGGGAATTCTGCTCTTAAAGATCTTCAAGGCACACTTGAAGGTCTTTGGGAAGATTTTTGTCTCCTTGAAGCACTACATAAATCTGAGGTTTTTACACTTAGAAACACGGATTCGACTTCTTTAGACCATGTTTTCCTGATAATACCAGATAATAATATTTAAACTCTTCCTAGAAGCCATTTCTTAATCTTAGCATCATTTGCCATCAGAAAAAGCTAGGAATTAAAGAAAATTAACATATCCTGATTCCTTTATCCTTAATAGCCTTTTCTCTTTTTCTCTCTCTCTTTCTCTTTCTCTTCCTTCACTATAGGCAGCTACAAGAAGCCACATAACACTTTTAGCACCCTGCTTAGAAAGATCATCAATGAGATCATCGAGTTTATTAGGTACATTTTCCATTTCCATGTTATCACTGGTGACAACGTTACTAAAATTTTTTCCACCATATAAAAAAGATCTACATTCCTCCAGGATCCAGTGATTGTACTCACTTTTCTTTAAACCCTTATATACAGCTTGGTGTAGGGACATCTAGCTTCTACTAACAGTCTCTGAATACTTTTAGGTTCTCACTAGCAGTCTAATAATGTTAGGCCCAAACATATCTTAGATTTTTTTAATAATATCTCACTTCTAATACCAAATTTTCAGCTAGTGATCAATTGCTATATAACAAATAAAGCTTTGTGGGTAAAAACAACAAAGTTTATTTTTACTCATGAATCTGCAATTTGAGCAGGGCGTGCCAAGGATACTGTCCATTTTGGAAAATATGAACTGCAACAATCAAAGTAAGGTCTGAGTCTAAAACATGTAATTTTCCAACTTTATCAACATAATGTAGTTGTCTTTCTTGGACAGATAATATTCAATTTTAAAACCAAAATGAGCTGGACATAGTACACACCTTGTGATCCCAGCTATTCTGGAGGTTAAAACAGAAGGATCCCAAAATCAAGGCTGGCCTGAGCAACTTAGTGGAACCTTGTCTCAAAAGGCAGCTGGAGATACAGCTTAATGGGCTTACTGGTAGAGTGTTTGTCTAAGCTTGTATGAAACTCTTGGTTCAGTCTCCAGTACAAAACAATAGACAAAAAAAGAATTAAAAACAAAAGTGGTTAATCAGAAAACATACTACATAAAGCAACCTAACAGTTCCCTACCTACTTTATAAAAACAGGTCTGTTGTGACTACTATAAAACATGTATGTTGTACACCATGAAAGTAACTCTAAAATCTAAATATTTCTTTTCTCTCCTTCTAAAAAATGATTTAAGTTAAACAAAGAATTTACATATATTGAAGTTCATTCACTCATTGTTGGGTATTCACTGTGGGTAAAGCTGTATGCCAGACTCTAGAGAACAGATGAATAATTTACTCTTTAAAATTTAAAATGTAGTAAGGGAAACTGTAGGGAACCATCCAGACTGTTTCAAAGCTCAGGAGCATCTAAGAACACCTGCAGATGTGACCTTGCTGTCTAGTGCAAATGCACAGTAGGATATAATGACATAACCATGACTTAATACAGGTAAACATGCATGCACTGGTTATAGCATTATGTAAGAATGTAAATATGAGATAAAAACCTATAAAAGAATTATACAATAAAGATGTAGGTGGCTCTTTCACTCTTGTGTTCAGCTCTTCTCCATGCTGCCTACTGTTGTTGCTGATGTCTTACATACATGCATTCTTCAACCTGAGTACCTCACCCCTGACAATCTCCCTTGCCTCCTGACAGCGGGTCAACTGGTGTAGTCAGTAGGATGTTGAGGTGAGTGATCCCACCCAAGGCAAGGGAGAGCCAGAGAATAGCTGACAAACAACCAGGGCTTTGCCCTGGCTACTTGTAGCTGCCTTTTTGGCAGCTTGGAAGGCTACAGAGGACTGGAAAACAGTCTGTTTCAAGCCCAGGAAAGTCTTAGAAGCCTTGGAAGTGATAGACAAAGTCCTCCCCCTCATAAAAAGTTTGGGCAGATGGCTTTGAAAGGGCAAAAGTGCACAAGAGAAATTGTTCTTCTTAAAACTTTGTTCTTTTGAAACTGCTTTGTAATTACTTTCTTGACACCCGTAACCACAAGAGAATAACCTAACATGCAGGATGCCTGAATTATATCACTGTACCAAGCTTCACGAACTGATGATCATTAATCTACTCTTGTAACCAATGATCTCACCCTGTTAGCTAATCAGAAGAACTCCCAGGCTGTTCTGTCTCACCTTTGTACCTTCTCTGTACCTCTTGCTTGTGCATCAGATAAAAGCCCTAGACCACCAGAGATCAGGGTCTGATATTTTGGACCAGGCATTACAATGGTTGGTCACTTAAAATAATGTCTGACCAAAAGTATTGACTGCTTCATATAAGATGCTGGTAGAAAGAGCATCTGAGCAGGGACAAGGACCATAAACTTAGCACTCCAGGTTAAAGCTCTTGCTCAACATATGGCCCAGACCTTAAAAGTTACATGCCAGAATTTGATTTTACTTATGGATAAAACTATTCAAATAAAAAACAGAATTTAAGTAGGGTCTTAAGAATTGGAGTTCAGTGGGCAAAGGAGGAAAGGTATTTGAAGCGGAGAATGAAACAGCAAAGGCAAACTCACAGGTATATACATTAGAATTTGGGAAACACATGCATTTAGTAAGATGGTTTGGGGGCCATCTTATTACTACCAATTGGAAGTAAAAGTTTTTGACTCTCATCAGGCCTTGTCAGACACTATCTTACAGAGAGGGGAGGGTGCCTGGTTACTATCAGTAGGTAGAATTCTATGCTCCACATGTGGCATCTGCCAACAAGGGGGAGGGAGGAACTACTAGGCTATGGCTTTGTGAAAGTCCCTTTGAGAATGAAAGTCCAGGCTTCACTTTGTCTTCCCTGACATGAACTGAGGAATGACGAGAGGGAGTTAAATAGGCTCATTATAGCTGGGCTAGGGTAGAAGTCTAAACCCTCTACTCAGCATCTGCTGGTGGAGATATGGGTGGAGGCATAGTTTTTCTGTGGTATTTCAGCAAGAGCAGAATGCTTACAGCCTAGAAATTTTATGATTTGTGAAGCTGTTCCTTTCCCAGTCCTTTAACTAGAGAAAAAAATCATAAGGTTTTTAAAAAACAATCTGTGCCTGCTGGCATGTCTGGATTGCTAGCTTCTCCAGTATACAGTGTAGGATATACAAAATAAAAAGTAAGCCCAAAAAATTTGCTACCATCTATTCCTTGGTTTCTAGATTCTAATCTAACCTGGTCTGACTGATTCCCTTCACAGTTCTGTCTCATTGTTCTCACATTTCAGTTTTATGTGTATATATATATATATATATTATATATATATATACACACACACACATATGTGTATATATGTGTGTGTATATACACATATACATATATGTGTGTATATGTGTGTGTGTGTGTGTGTGTGTGTGTGTGTGTATATATATATATATATATATATATATATACACATATGCAGTTTTTATATCTTTATATGTGATTTCCAGGACTTTAGGCTACACTTAGCAGGAAGAATAAAGAAAAGTAAATATATCCCACCTTTCTGCAAATGGCAGGCCCAGGTTAATTAGTTTTTACAAAGGTGTGGAAGCAGTGCTCTGGAAAAGACACAGTTAAGAGAATGAAAAGAGGCTACAGCCTGGGAGAAAAATATTTTCAAAACACTTAACTGACAAGAGCAACCCAATTTAAAAGTGGGCAAAATACTTGAAAAGCATACACACATGAAAATGTGCAGAATGTGATTAGCTGTTAGAGAAATGCAAATTAAAATCATGATACAACTACATGCCTAATAGAACAGCTGAAATACAATACTGACCAGGCCAAGTCCTGATGAGGATGTAGAGTCACTACAACTCATAAATTGTTGGTGGGAATACAAAATGGAACAGAATGTTCATAAAGGTGCTGAACAAAGGAAAAGGAACGAAGGAAAAAGACTCTCTCCATCACAAAGGGCTTTATAACAGAAGTGCCTCTATGATCAAGTTTTTACCAGGCCAAGAAGTAATGAGAGCACATTGGTGCCTTTAAGGCAGAAAAACAGGAGAAGCAAAGGCATGAAGACATAAAAGAATATGTTGTAATCAGGGTTTACAAAGGAATACATTTAATATAGGACACATAATTTATAGGATTATTTTATAATATTCATCCAAAGACTCAAATGCAAAAGAATGCAGGAGATCATCTGTCGACACACAGGAGACCCAAAAAATCCAGCTGAGGGCCTGGATCCCATGGCAATGTCCTGCAAGAGTCCAGCTGAAGACCTAGAGCCCATGACAATGTCCTCCATGAGTCCAACTGAAGGCCCAGAGCCCACAATATCTCATGCAAGTCTGTATCAAGGATCTGCACTGGGGAGGCTCAAAAATCAATGGTGGAAGTTAGAAAGTCTGCATCATCAGGATGAAGGACCTGTGCCAGCAGGCTGAGGGATCTGCAGCCAAGCCAGAAAGCAACACTCCAGGTAAGGACCAGAGCTCCCTGCAAAAGAACTGCAGCCATCCTCAGCAACAGCAAGGATCTGAGCTCCTCTGTTGATGAGAACAGCTGAGTTCATATCAGGACTTCTAGTGTGACAAGTTTCTCCAGGAGAATCAGCAGCACACCATCTTCCCCTCCAGGTCTCTTTTTATGTATGCTGTTGGCAATAATCCTCAGGGGGGCCATCCACACTCAGCAGCAAGCTGATTTAGTTCAGCGGGGTGTTACAAGTTGACCATTAGTTAACCCACCACAAAGTGGTAACTTCGAAAAGAAAACTGAAAGGTGTCAGACTTTTAGTCCTTAACTAGGAGTACTTGTCAAAAAAATAAGAGCTCTAGCAAATGTCAGAGGGCTGTGATGTGCACTCTTGGACAAAAACTTCAGATGACTGCTTAGATGATGTCTTTGGCCTAACAGTCTGGGTCTGCGATTTCCACAGTACCTCTTGAGAGAGCATCAGACTTAATAACACAAGTGATTGCCATTTAATCCATGTTGGAACTCAAGTGGCAAAAACATCATGCTCTGGATGGTGATTTGACACTGATTAATGACTTGATCGTTACAAAGTGAAAAAGAATTGCAAATGAGAACAGAAATAAAGACAGTCTCACACATTGAGTTTTCCCCTAGTTCATTTTGGAAAAAGAAATAAAAAGCACTTTTCTTAGGGTCACCCAAGTGTTAAGATGCCTTAGGTGAGGAGCTGATGATAATCAGTAATTATCCAAGGTGAGATCCAGGCTATTTCATAAAGATGGAAATAATAACCCTGTCAGAAATGGAAATCAGCTATTATGGGAGAGGGGGCTATAAATCCAAACATAATATCCAACTTGTCTTCACCTCAGAGAGTTTCCAGCTGTTTATGATGTTCTGCTGTGATATGCCAGAGACAAAATGCATGTTTTAAAACTCTGCTCCAGCCAGCTGAATGAAGGGCTTGGAGCCATATTTACTCTCAAGAAGTGTTGGGCACTTGTGAAATTTGCAGACAAATGGTAGAAAGTATCCATTTTCTTGTCAGTCCCAATTAAGATCTTTCCATCTCAACCCTGGAGTTGATCATTATTTTCTAAATGAGTTAGTGTAAGATCAGGCCAGGTCTCTCTTGGACTGAAAGGACACTTGTTGAGATGCTGTAGGTTTTTAACATTGCCTCAAGACCAGCAGTTCAAATCCAAGTCTTGCTAAAGGCAGAGGTCATAAAGGAATACACATGTATGGAGAGCTCAGGGAGTATATATGTTGAGAAGTGATTGCAGGAAGGAAATGGTCCAAATAATACTGTATAAGTATGTGCACATGAATGCATGCACACACACGCACACACACACACACACATCCTGCATTGAAGTATACAAGGCAACCAGTGGTAAGAGCCGTTATTTCACCAGATTATAATTAGTTCAGAGGCATGAGAGAAAGGACTGGGGCTTTTTGAGCTCTGAATCCCCAGCAGTGTTGAATTAATAAATGGTGTGTTGAACCCTAGAAGGCAGGGGTGTAGGCCTGTGGCAATGTCTTCCCACAATCACTCCACCTTGCCTGAGGTTCTCCAAATAGGTCTCTCACCTTTGTGCCCTACCTTGTGACTGTACCCTTCCCGTTCTTCCTTTTTTTTTTTTTTTTTTGCGGTACTGGGGATCGAACTCAGGACCCTGCGCTTGCTAGGCATGCGCTTATTCCACTGAGCTATATCCCCAGCCCTTCCCGTTCTTCCTGTACCTTGAATACCTTTGCCCCAGCCCTTCTTCCAATTCCTTGCTTTTAAAAGTCTGTTCAGAAGACTTCTTATTTTGTATAGCCCACCTTATAGTGTTGTAAAAATAATTCTCAAAGCACAAAAGGGAACAGAGAATGTTCTCAGAAGTCAGAAAGATCTGAATTTGAATCCCAATTCTACCACTTTCTTCTTTTTTCTACCACTTTCAAGTTCTTTAACAAGTCATGTTACCTCTTTGTGCCTTCATTTCCTCCATGTTGGTTTTTTTTGGAAAGAGTAGATAAAATATATAAAGTACCTCATTCAAGACAGAAATGTATGTATGTATATATGAATATACATATATGCAGGAGGGCTAACATGGTTCTACTATTGTATTATATCACTTAATGCTAAGGAATAATTGATGACGGGTTATTTGATCAATATTGTATGTCTGTATGTATTATCCTGAACACACACTTCGAAGATATCAATATGCAAAGCAGCAACTTGGTGTTTTTGTTGTTGTTGTTGTTTGCCTGTTTTGTTTTCTGTTTTTGGATGTTTGGTTTTTGTGTTTTTCTGTTGTTGAGAGGATTAATGGTCTGACCAATTTTGCATGTCTGTATATGGGTTCATATATTTACACTTCGAAGATATCAATGGATAAAGCAATAACCACTGTTGAGACCATGTCACCTTGTCTATAGATCAGTTGTGATTGTACTATTTTTTATGCTAATTGGTGTCTGTTT